>OX578278.1:54814262-54978686 GCA_951217055.1 Gerris lacustris
AGAGGACGTAATTGTTTTTATATTTTAGAGATCTTGGTGGCTCGAGAAACAGATGTAAAAAAAAAATTGAAATCAATGAAATCAAGTTAGCTTTAACGAGCGAGCAAAAAAATAAAGGAAATAAATTCAAAAAAAGGATACCCATAACTCCACAAATTCATGTATTCAATATCTGAGGAAATTAAATTATTATACATTAATAGCATCTTCCTTTTTATTTGTTGTTAAAAAAAAATACTACTTTTTTTCATTCAAAATTAGTAATAAAGTAATAAGTGTCTTCAAAAAGTAATATAAGCTGAGTACCATAGAATATTAGGCTTATAACATTAAATTGAAAGTTCAAAATGAATACTTAAAAGGTAAAAATGACAGTTATGTAAATATTGAAAGCATAAACTTTTTATCATAAAAACGGTAGGCTACTTTCTAAAACAATCTATATATTATACATATTATATATATATATATATATATATATATATATATATATATATATATATATATATATATATATATATATATATATTTATACATAAGTTTATTAAGTTTGTTTTAAACTTATTTCCGCTTTGTAGGCTTAATTCAGTTTATCGAGCGTAAAGAAAAACAAGAGTGAGAAGCTTCACCTCTACGATACTGTATATATAATTTAATATTGCATGGTTATATGAGTATCGCATTTATAAACAAAATCGATATCATAAAATATTATTAATTTAGATACCCTCAACTTAAACTTCCAATATTGCTTTAATATCAATTTTAAACTTTTCTCATAGATCTTAGAACCCACTTTTAGAGATTTTTTTTTTTTTTTCAGAAAAAAGTTTTGGATAAAAAAAAGACGAGAAAATAAAAAAAATGTTTCTTTTTCTTTTCTGATCTCTTTTCCCTTCCTTACATGATAAATATATCTTCAAGACTTGATTATTTACTTCCTCACGAAAAGGAGAGAAAAAACCGTGAGAGCCTTTGCCGTAATGGATCCTTTGAGTATTTGATATGGTGGGTGAAGTAAATAAAATAAAAAAAGGAAAGAAGGAGAAATAAAAAAGGTTAGGAGAAGAGGAGTGCAAGTAAAGGGTATTATAGAATTTTCCACTTGAGTTCAGTTTTTCTTAGAGTTTGAAGCCCTCCACTCCATAACTATAAAGAGTTCGAGATGACTAGATTGGAACTCTAAACATGCTGGCTTTACCACAAAGTGCTCGCATTTCCTACTCTATAATCACTAAGTGTCATTCTATTTCTCTCATGCCATGACTTCTTCCTTTTTCTTAAATATATTTATTTTTTCTCTCTTATGGAAGCTCTGTCATTTTCTATATCTTTACTTACTCTATTTAGGTCTTTAAACGAGCTAAGGGAATAGTAGATAGAGAAATAATAGAGCATCTCCTAAGGACTTATTTTCTGTTTCTTTCTAAACATCATTTCTTTGAGTTTATTTTTTTTTATCAGAGTATATACTCTTTGATTTTTTTTTCTTTTAAACATAAAGCTTTTTTTGTTTGATTTTGTTTAACTAAATGGTAATTGAAATTAATAAAAAAATTTTTTTTTCAGATTTCATCACAATACCAAATTAAATCTAAAAAAAAAAGTATCCAAATAAATCAAAGAAAGGACAATAACCGAACTTATCTTAATATTCATAATAATAACGAATATTCTTCTTAAAAATATTCTTTTAAATATCTGTATCAATGTTTATGGCTTTTCTATATTCTATAAATAGTTAAAAAAAAAGCAGCCAATTAGTGTTTCAAAATTTCATAAAAATCAGATAAAAATAATAAAAAAAGCAGCCAATTAGTGTTTCAAAATTTTATAAAAATCAGATAAGCACTTTTGAAGATATTGGTGTAAATAAATGTATATGTTTGTGCGCATATGGAAGAGAAACAGATACGCGCATAAGGTTGAAACTTATATGGGACCAACAATGGGCTAAAGTTTTATGATATTTTGGTTCGCAAAAATTGAGCGACGGACCGATAGACCGACACGACAGACAGACGAAGCAATAAGACCTCATGTGTGGATCCAAGGAGCAAACCCGGGTAATTAGGGGTTAATGTTTATTATTGTGCAAGTTTTGTATTAATGTTGACTGTCCACCAAACTACATTTTTTTTACACCTACTGTTCTACAAAATATTAGTAGAAACTCCTAATTTATTTATTTTTATTGTTATACATCATTAATTCTTAGGTTATTGTTATTATATAGTTAATTTATTAGCCTTAAACTGTTTTTGACAGTTTTCACAGAATGTTAAAACTTATTATTATATATAAATATTCATGCAGTGCTTAAAAATAAAATAGTGAAAAATTAGACTGCCTATAGTAGTGTGGCCATATATGTTGGTTCGCAAAAATTGAGCACCAGACCGACAGACAGACACGGAACCAAAAATGTTCCCTGATGTCTGAAACGGATTTCTCTCTTGGAATTTTTGTAATCGGAGACATATAATATTTTCGTTCTTCAGAACGATCACATAGCTTCCGTTACTTTCGATAAGCTCGGAAGCAAAAGTGTCGAAAATGTACGTCTGATTCGAATGAGATATCCTCTTTAGAGGTTAACAATTGTGCTAAATTTAATTGTATTCTGAGTTTAATTAAGTTTAATACAAAAAAAGAGCCAACAAGATAAGGGAAATCAAATTTTAGGAACTGAATTGAACTAAGCGACAATTAAGTTAAGGCTTCATTTTCAACTAAAAAGTATATTTTAAAGTTTTACGATTATTTCAGCTATTTCCGTCTTCTGGAATGAATATTAGACCTCCTTCTTACGATTAAAAATTTCGGTAAAGCATTATATTTGATGGGGTATTTGGTATCAGCGGGAAAAGCTCAGCCTACAGCCATATAAGGAACAGCAAAAAATAGTGGGTAGTTGAAGGAAATACCTCTTCGTCCTCTTCTAACATAGGTATCCGCTGAACGCCTGATAAGCAAGCTTATAGGCTTTATATAAGGGCACCCGCAGAAATATATTTCAGAATGTTTTCAATCCAGGATTATTTTTCTTCGGAGTCAGATGATAGTAATCGAGAAGTTTACCTCAAACGAAACAAGTTTTCACAGTATTGACATTTAATTTCCTTTTTTTAAAAATGTCTATTCCCTTCTTTATAATGCCCTTTGAAAAATATTCAATAAATCTTTCTTTTTTTTCTTTTACTTTTTATTTCTTCTTTCAAAAGTAACTCATCTGAAGTCTTTAAATTCCATTTTAGAAAAAGCGTTATCTAAACATGTTGGAGTTTGAGATGGTAGAGAGTGTGTTATTATTGAAATCTAAAATTTAGAGAGGAAAAGGAAAAGAAATGAATAAAGAGAGAGAGAGAGAGAAAAATCTGCTTCGGTAATCGAAAAAACCAAAAGAGGACTTTTTCCGCTAACAGTTAAATATTTGTTGGATAAAAACATCATACACTTACTCAAAAGTATAGGAAAGATATAAAATATGGGATAAAGTAGGATAAAATCAAAAACATGTCAAGACTAGAGGCGAATAAAATAAGGTGGTGAATCCTATGAATTATGACAGCCTTCTCATATATAATTTATCAAGGCATTTTCTTCTTATAAGAAAAAGGCAATTCGTAGCCTGAAAACTGTAAAATTAAATGTTTGAACACTATTCAAATTTGTATACAAATACTGTAGGATCGCCGTGAGGTGGTCCCTTAGAAAACTGGATTCATACACTAAGATCTACAACTATAACTCCCGTGGTATAGTGGTTAGCGCATGAGATTCCTTATTCAGGGGGCGTGGGTTCGAGACTCATCCAGAGGGAAGATTTTTTACAGGTAAATCAACTGCCGGCCTAAGTCGGCAATCGATTAAAATATCTATCTCAGTCGAGTCTTAAAACAACAACTTGCAATTTCGTTAATTTCACTTCAAAAATAATTCACTTGGATCAGTCTCGAAACGCTAACTTCGTTTCTCGATGTCGTTTCATCAAGAAAATTTACTCTACCGCGGCTAAAGAAGTTCCACTTCAAACATTAATAATCAAACATAAATGGGCAATTGGGAGGTTTTTAAAACATTTCATTTTTACTCTTAAATCAGTTTGATGTAAGGATATCTCCGACCCTGTCAATCTCGATCGCTTACAAGTATCTGGTCTAACTTTTGGCAAGGGCCAAAGAGGAAACGGCAAGGCACTAATAGATATCATAAACTCCAACTACAACTTCTTGATCACTGTAGTAAGCTGACGTCGGCTAACTAAATCCATATCTCTAACTCTTGCTAAAGCTGACAGGCTAATCCTATTCTAAGCGTTGCTACCTATAAACTCCAATATCTCAAGTTAAACATTTCTTGACATATACCTCACTACTCCAGTCACCACACTTCTCAATAACTTGAAAATAGCCAAAGCACCTTATAGTCTATAATTAATCCAATTCTCCACAGTGATTTATATAACTTCCAAATAGGTTATGTACATTCCTTCGAATCCAACTAAATTTATCACATTAGTTTTTAAATAGTTTATTTACCATCATATCATTCAGGTTGATTTGAAGTTTGAGCTTCATTCTACTTTTATAAACTCATAAAAGGTTGAGTTGAATGCCTTTTAACTTGGATGGCTTCTAATTTTCAATTGACACTATAGTTAATCTAATTTTGATGTTCCGTGGTCTGGCCATAACCATGCGCACCTACATTAGTTTCCACTCATCCTATCCTTTTCATTTAGTCATATATATATCAAACAACTTTGAAACTCACAACTTTAAAAGCAAGCGCCCAAGCGATTTCAACTGAGAATTTCTATTAGGTATATATTTTAATTTTTTTATTATTTATCTTCTTTCAAAAGAACATGTAATCCAGACATTACGTTCTGACAATGGTCAATTTCTCCACTCATCATTTTTAACTGAAATACTACTTATACTTGAATGTTGCAACGTACTTTTGCTTTAAATAGTTTACAAAAACTACAATTTAACAAAGAAAGATATTATACTCGTATTATAGAGAAATATATATATAGTTTTAAAAATATTTCAAGTATAATCCAAAAGATTACTGAGAAGAAAATATAAACTAAATTTGCTCACTACAGATTAAAGGTTTACCTTCGTTGTTATTTTTAAGATTTAACGTTGTTATAGGAGATTGTTAAATAAATTCCGTTTTCCTGAATAGACATTGAGTCACGTTCTCCTTAACGATGCCACAACGCTACTTGCATTCAAATTTATGAAGTACATATCCAATATGTTTTATATTAAAATCATTTGTTTTTTCATAAACAGAAATCAAATTGAAATGATAAAAATACATAAAAGGAGTAGGCGTCTCTTTACAAACATTGAACATTTATTTATAATATATAGCAAACTTTTATTTCCTAGGGAATGAATTCCTAGGGATACTGAAAATATTAAAAATGCGAAACTTTTAATAGTGCATTGCACCCCATACTCTAACATTTGTTGCTTGTGATATATCAATTGTTTTGTTTTAAAACTTATCCCGAATCTTTCCTGCTTGATTTTCGAGAAATCTATAGTACATAAAATATTTTGGGATGAAATATCTATAGTACAAAAAATATTTTGGGATACTTCAATTATAAACAATAAAAATAACCTCTATAAAGATAAATAATATATTCTCTACTCTACATAAACGACTATAGAAATGTAGGGTTTTTTAATAAAGCTAAGGGTAATTTTGCAGGCCCACGGCCCACGCCCTTCACAGGCTGTTGCACCTGGGATTATTTTTAAGGGTACTTTTAGCTATTAAAGTTATGATTAAAAATGAAAATAAACATTTATAAGTTATTGAAAGCAAGAAGGCAATCTTAATTACTTTTTATATCTGCTCGTTAAAATTTATTAACGATAAAAAATAAATTATGACAGTAATTATTTCACTCTACTGAATATTTATCTGCATAAAAATAGTGATAATATTAATAACTTAATTAAAAAAAGTGGAAAAAAAAATCATTCCATCTATTTATTTCTTTTTTAATGAGAGCACTTGTCTTTCGCAATTTAAGTTTATTTATAAAATTTACCTGAAAGTTTCTTTTTTAAACATAATTATAATTATATATATACTATATATATATATATATATATATATATATATATATATATATATATATATATATATATATATATATATATATATATATATATATATATATATATATATATATATCTAATTTTTAATTACTAGCTGGATTCAGGAGTTTCACTTCAGAGTATATTATTATTTATTTTTTTAATTTGATATGATTATCAAGTACCGTCTAAAAACATTATATAGTTATTTTACTGTGAAATAATATTATTTAGATGTCACAGTTCCTAAATCCCTTTATTTCTATGCTCACCTCTCAATGGATAAAATAATGTGCAAAAGTCCCTGATTATTGATTTAGACTACTGAAAAAATAATTTTAAATGTTAACTTTTCAATTAATTATTATTTGGTTAATCCCTTAATTTTGTAATTATTATTTTTCTTCTTGGGCTCTAGGGATGATCATGCACGAAAACTCCATACGGGCTTTACCCCGTATGGATTTTTTAAAAACATTTTGAAAAGATTAAAATACAAAAACGTTATACATTTTTATTTAGGGAATGTTTCCGCAAAGAAATAATATAATTATGTAATAAATCACTTTATGAATTCGTACAATGTAGGGAGTCACATTTTATTCTCCCGTTCTTTCCTTTAATTCATTTCCAGACTACATAATAAATTACATCATATTATGGTGACAATTCATATATGTAGTAGTTTAATTCTTTTTCACAAGAAGAATGTTTTCCTTTAGTGTATTACTAAAGCTACGGATAAAAACTTGGCCTTTCCACAACTATGCACTTACTTTTATGTATTCTCCTTGAAAATCCCGGAGAGATGAGATATGATATTTGTATTTATATAAAAAAGGAAACCCTGAACCACTAAATCTACAAACTAACCCTGACAATATAAATAACTAACGAATTAAAATAATATTAACAGTATAGAACTAGGAAACAAACCTAAATTATAGTACGAGCAACTTAAGTCTTTACCCATCTTATTTTCATTATTTGTTGACTTAATTTTAAGGGTAATATAAATGAATAATGTAGTTCGAAGAGAAACCAAATTATTCCTAACTCACAAATCCTTTGAAAATCAATAATAATGTATCACACGCACATAAGAAAAATGTACCTACTAATGGGGTATACTTCATAAGATTGAATAATTATAGTAACCTATGAGTTCAAAATTTAAAGCCTGTCTGTCTATAGTTAGTGACCTGGAACTGAGGGGGTAATGGACCAGTACTAACATAGATCTACATTCGTAGAATAGATGAGCTTTAATTAATAGCTATAATTAGCACGGCCTCGATGGAAACATACATAATATTCGTAAGCATAAAGTGAAGTAACATGAAAAGGTTGAAATGATACTTCTTACTACAGTTTAATCGTTGGATGAACAAGATAACATGGAATTTGTTCCAGATATCGTCTCAGAACTAAATGTAAAGAGTATAACTTTTTTTTTTTAAAAAGTTAATGATGTTAATGCTAGCAAACCATAGTTGCTCCTTAACAGAGTCAAATTTGTTTTCAAGTTAAGGACTTGACATTTTAAGGACTCTTCAGGATAATTTCAAAAGAACGAATGTATGAAATCCCAATGGTGCAATTAAAAAAAAATATATGTATTACAAGGTACTGATTCCTTCTCAAGGGCGAAGTAAAGAAAAACTAGTTTCTAATAAACGAGGCTACACTCTAAAGGGTTTTAGATCTGCTGATTAGGAAGGAACGGCTGGAAGAGGTCCTAAAAACCGGTGTGTAGTCAGTGTATTATATCCGTACTGAAACTCGTGAGGTTTTCACAGGGAAAAAGGGGGTGTCGTGAGTGTACCCTAAGGGCTCGTATCCAAGACACTTCTACCCACAAACCAAAAGCCTCTGGCTGCGACTTGCTTTGACAACACACTATATTTCAAGAGGCTTCTCACCTCCCTGAGTCCAGACGGCTTTGGACTAAGAGACATTGCCAAATCTCTGCCAAGAAACCGATCTGGTGATTTAAGGGATTGGAAGAAAAAGAACTCGCATTCTTACTTTATAACTAGTCCCTTAAACCTTTAAGGTCTAAATAAAACCGTTCTAATTCTTTTAATTTGTTTCCCGTAACATCTATTTGATAATAGGAAAAAGTGTACGCAAAGTAAATATATTATATAAGTTAAATTAACACCTATACTTGTACAAACCGGGTAGTACTGTTATTTATTAATGATAACATGTCACACAAAAGTTACGAACGTTCCAGGTGAACAAATACCAATTATCAATAAAAATAGACTGCCAATTGGTGTGGCACTTAGCTTCCTCGCATCCTATCCACGAACTTTATTGATTTTATGCTTTTAAAAGTCATTATTGTCAAATTGGTTTAATTGTTTCCCCCGTTTTTTTTAATCTGTCAAAATTGTTTAGATTTTTTACACGAATTAAAGTATCAATTTAGCAAAAGTTAAAGAGCGTAGACTGTTCAAATTAATCTGTGGCCATCTGCGGGTTACTATCGATAAACTATAAAAGTTTCATTCAAATCAGATAAGTACTTTTGAAGCTATAGGAGTAAATAAAGGTATGTTTGTGCGCATGTGGAAGAAAAACAAATTGGCGCAGAAGGTTGAAACTTATATGGGACCAACAATGGGCTAATTATGACCAACCACCCAAATTTCATAAAAATTGAACCTGTAGTTTTTAAGATATGTTGGTTCGCAAAAATTGAACGACAGACCGACAGACCGACAGACCGACAGACAGACACGGAACCAAAAATGTTCCCTGATGTCTGAAACGGATTTCTGTCTTGGAATTTTTAAAATCGGAGACCTAAAAATTTTTCGTTCTTCGAAACGATCACATAGCTTCCGTTACCTTCGGTAAGCTCGGAAGCAATATAAATTTCTTAATTTTAGCTTTGTAGCAAATAAAAATGGAGAAAAATATTCCGGACGTAAACGGTGATCCAGCTGTAAATTTCACTTTAAATTATTCAATTATTGCTATAAGTGAAGAAAAACTCCCACGGCTCTAAAATTACAATTACGACTTATGAGACCTGGAACAGTCATAGTTATCATCAATCAATGGTCAAACGCGGTATTACACTCAAAGTTTAAATGACGAACGTTTGATCTCTGTATTTTGTAATAAATTGATTAAAATGCCATATCACTTATGAAAATAAGTTTGTCAATTAGTGTTGAGATGAACATAGCTTCCTTAAGATAAATATTAATAATATATCTTAGTAGACGTAGTCATACTTTTTCCAACTAAAGTTTTGGCTAGAGCAATTTACATATTTTATCATTCCATTTTACAATAAAATTATTCATTCGCAGCCGATTACACAATTGAAATTCGTCTCAATGAAACAAATTTGTATGAATATAGACCATACCAAATGGAAAATATCCTTGTGCCATACATAAAATTACTTCTCATATAAAATGCATGTCTTTTCAATATAAAAAAACTGAAAATATTTCTGTAACTTGTTTTATCGAAAAAGGAAAGTTTTTTCTTATCTCTCGAAGAAGCTTTTAAGAAAGTTCTTGTTTTTCTTCTTTTACTTCGTCTATCTTATCTACGTCCTGCAGTTTCAGTTTCTTAAATAACAGTTTAAGAATTTCTTAAACTTGTTACCTTCTCTTTAACTTTATCTAGCTTATTTTAAGATCAAAATAAATATAGTTTAAAATTAAACTTTAAAGGACTGGAGGTGTAATGTTTGAAAATACAGAGACGGAGATATCTGTTTCGTATTTCAACTAACAGAAGTCAATTCCATTTCAACAAATGGTTCTTGTGTTGTCCCAACGCCTCAACGCGGTGTCACTCTTTGGTGAGAATTCTTTGCTATTTTTATTGAATGGAATTCTTTAACTTCCGAATAATATTTAGGGAATTTATTCTTATTGAATAATTTGGATATTTATCCTTATAGGTCAGACACGCTATAAATTAAGTGTAAAGTAAAATGAAATACAAAAACATACTAATTAAAAAAGTCTAGCTTAAAGAAACAAGTTTAACAAGAGAATCACGTCATGCAGCAAATAATATAGTTCGGTTCTGGTCAAAGATAAATTATTTCATCTTTCAACCTTTAGCTGAATTCAATGAAGTCAACCAAAGGACGATTTAACAATACATTCATCGAAAGGACGAATTATATGCCAAATGCAATATTCAGAAACAACTTTATACATTGATGAAGCTGGTAAAAGAAATATGAAAAAACACACGTTATAGTGTTTCAAATTACATTTAAATATTTAATTTAGGTTTAATCGATTACGAGTTAAAATTAACAGACTACTCTCACACATATATGGCTTGTGAAGGAATATCTCGAGTTTCAATAAAAATATTATGCACTCTTTCCCTTTCCCACAAAATTATGTTCCTTGATGTAAATTATAATTAGTAAATACACATTATAAACATCACAAAAAAGAATATATTTGAAGCAGAAGAATCCAAATAATAGTACATAATTCAAAAATAGTTCGCTTAAGGAAAATGAAGGGTATTTACCCTTGGTATTTAAATAAACATTTTTACGCTTTACATTGCGTTTCTGCCAAACAAACAGGTGAGGAATTAATCCATCTCGGAGGACAAAGGAAGTATGGCAAGTAACAGTATTAGCTTTGATGGATTGTAACAAGGCTAAGTATATATTACGACAAATCCTAATATTAAAAGTAAGTTAATATTCAGGTATATCAGTACCTACCTGTAGTAGCGTAAGGTGGTACTCCCCATTCATTCCCAGGATAACCTTTAGTTTAGAATTAAGTTTCAACTTTCAATTTAAATCAAATTATAATTATTATTAACTACGGGAAACAGACAGTGAAAAATACACTCCTGTGCCGGGATTTGAACCACGGGCCTCTATATAGTTTCAACTTTCAACCTATCTCTTGCCAGCTGTCTTCTCCTAATCCTTGTCTTCACGGCTTCCTTGGTCCTTTCCCTCTATATTTCTACTTTCGGCAACCCTAGGCCCAAACCACTCCCATTCAACTTCATCCCACAAACGTCTCCATGATTCACCTGCACCTTCTACCTTCATCTTTTTGAATTATTTAAGAACTGTGTTATATATAAATGTTTAATGTTGTAAAATATTAATTCTCCGATGCTGATAATTTCAAAGGGGATTGAGCAAATAATAAATTATTAACTAAATTTGTTAGTATGATTTGACAATGAAGTAATCAATATTTTACTTTAAACTTTAATCCATGTACGACGTAAACGTTAAAATAAAAAGATAAATATGTTTTTTGTTTTTGTTTTGAGTTGTACTAAAATTTAGACAAAACCACTCAAGAACTTTAATTGTAACAAGATAAATTAATACATTGTTTTATTTTAAATAATATCTAAATTATCTTGATGAGGTGAAAAGTGGAATATAAAACGAAGGACCAAGGTAACTATGGTGGCCAAATTGGACTGAGCAGAAAGGTTAGTAACTGAACGAGTTAAAATTTAAAGTGTTAAATAAAACTTCTCAAACGTTTGTATTTAATGAGCAATTACCAAAAAGCTTCTCATCCGCACTGGACTTTTAATACTTAAGGGTATTATCGAATTTCGATACTGTAATCCTGGTAAATAAAGTTACCTTTTGCGATTTTAAAGCCATAGAGCTTTGATGATTTTGGGCTATCCAGTATACTAAAATAGTTAAGAGCTTTAATGATTACTAAGCAGAATTAGGATAATGCTCAATGACAGATTAAAATTGTTTAAATCTAAATCTAGGCTTACAAAGTTAACTTTCACATTATCCATTCCCTTTAACTTGTTTTCTCACTTCTGCAATCTACCAATCAGCGACCCGTTAAATAGTATAAAAGCGAAAGCAATACATAAATTTTGTCAACAGGATAGAAAAACTCTTTAAAATGTATTAAGTATACAGAGACCGGTCACACATTAAGTTTCCCCTCATGCTTCAAATTCAAAATCATTAAAAGGATGTTGGAGGGGGAAGTGTTTGCACGAATGGTTTAAACATTCGATTTGATTTAAGTCTGTGAAAGGCAGTTACAAATGACCTCTACTAAATCCCCCCTTGAACAAACCCCTGAGCTTACACTAGTGTAAGCTCAGGGGTTACCTCTTATCTAGGTGTTTAGTACTAGCGTAACCCCTTTCACCACTCTGTTACCCATGAATCACATCTACTCCCCTCCCCTCCATCTCAAGGATACCTTTAGTTAAACTTAAATCATTCAAAATACAATTGAAACGGGCCGCTATTCGCTTCGAAACGTCATTTGGATGTACTCATTCGACACTTGAATTGTGTAACACAAGATAAAGACACGCATTTTCAAAATACATAATTATGCTTTTATTGAAAATGTTTTCACGCTTTTTTATCGCGGAACCCAAAATAATTAGTAACTACTCTAAATTAGTTTAAACGTAAAAAGTTTATGATGAGACGAAATAATTGTATACATAAATTTATCAAGCTTCATCACATAAAAAAGAAAACAATGTACAAATGATTTGAACTCATTGAAAGACTTCATTGTAACATCTAAAACTCGAAGCAACTATAACCTTATTCTAAGTAAACTAAAACATTTAATTAGTATAGCTTTTAAAAACCTATTTAAAAAAATCTTTAATATAATGATAAACACAATTGAATAAATAGTTAACATAAAATTAAAATAGTACTTTAATCAATTTCGGTAGTCACAAAAAAAGATTAAGGGATATGTACACCGGCTGCTGACGCTATATTAATACTAAAACTAAAGATAAGGAAAGTCAAAGGAGAGAGGTATTTGTTTACATCCAGGTTCCGAAGAGAGTTCATGCGAAAACAATCATATTTATTTTTCTCTAACCCTTCGAATCAATGAAAATAAATACTACTTTTTCTCAGTAAAAAGAACAAATCAATAGAATGATAAATACTCGATTTAAAGAGCATCAGTGTGAGATTTAAGCCTCCCAAGCAGTAATTAAATGGATCAACAATTGCGGACGCCATAAGAGCTCTAAGTCGAGAATTTTTTAAAAATTATTGAATTCAGCTCTATCTAAGGTAGAACCACCCAGGTGGATGGAGCTACGACAAAAAGTCATAGGACCAAAGACGTAAATCTTCTGAAATCAGTTACCACTAAAGCAATCTGTTTTTCGAATGCGATTTACCGTTTAGCCGCAATAAGCCTAAAAAAACTTTAAAGTTGTGTCCACCATATTTCTTCATATAAATGGCCGCTGTCTTGTATCAAGATGGTGGATTGTAAAAATATTTATAAGCGGGCACCTAGGAAGAGTGGAACCTGCCAACAAAATTTCAGAGTAGTACATGGATTTTATAAGTATAGAACTAGAATGAGTCCTTGTTCTTTTCTATGAAAGCTTAAGAAAAGAAACTATTAAGGCGTGTCATTTAATCGCTTGGTCTATATGATAATATAGGAAGGAAACAGCCACTTATTCCTAACAAGAGCCCCATGAGGAGCGTGGGGCTAAAGCTCAAACAAGAAGAGGAGTGAGCTTTTTGTTTTTGTGAATGTATTGTATAGTCAGTTTTTAATAAAAGACACAAAAAAACACTAGAAATTCGTTGAATGGAGGGCTGGTTTGTATTCATTGTCATGGAGAGCTGTATTCAGAATATAAAAAAATATTACTATTCCGACTTCGGCAATACTCGGGAGTACCGATTTTAACCTAAGCTAACAGTTTTCCCCGTGTGCCATATCACTTCTTGGTCGACCTTTGGTTATCTATATGAATATGATTCAAAATGATATTTCAAAAACTTTTATATTAAAAGGTTCAAAAAGAGTGAACTTTACTTTCTCTTTTAATTAAAAAAGTTAACAATCAGACAAAATGGACGAACAAAATTGTATTTACTTTTGCGCTGTAACAGGAGCAACTTATTTTCTAAAGGCCACCTCGTGTGTTTTTATTATTATTTTCTTTATTATTAAATATTGTTTTAAATAACGTAATATGCCTTAGGCATGTGAAAATACTAAGCCATCACAAATGTACACGGAGGAACAAATATAAATAATGAACTTTGATCTCATTTTATGCTAATATAAGCCGAATAAATACATGAAATAAGTTTAGCAAAAAAATAATAAGTTTGATTAGACTTTTTTGTTATACATGATATATTTAAACATAAAATTCCACTTATTGATGGATAGATAAACAATGAAGATATGTAAATCAAAGAGAAATATTTATAATGATTTTATTTTAGATTTTGTTCAATAATACCATATTATGAAATATGTATCAAATAATATTTTATTGGTCTTTAATGTGGAACAAATTAAATTTTAATATAAAAAAATATATCAGAGGTTGTTAAATTAAAAAAGAATACTTTTCTGTGTTTATTAGCTGTTACAGTTTTTATGATTAAATTCAATAAAATTGAACTGTATTAAGATGAAATGTTAATTAATAGTAAAAAACAAGCTTTTATCTTGGGCTGTCCGCCATGTTGGATTTAGTATGACGCCAAATATCAATTCAATCGGTTGAGGATAACTGCCTTAAAATTCAGTTGCGAGTTTGTTTTGAACATACATACAAACATTGCAAGTTTAATAAAAGCTTGTAAAAATGATCTTACACGATTGGGAACTCTAACAATTTTCTTAATTCCTAAGAAACTATATTTTTTGCTAAAACGCAACTTATATGGTTAAATTCGTATTTAAATGCAGTACGAATAAAAGGTTTGTGGCAATTCTGTAATTATAGAATTTAGGGTTCGTTTTAATTTTTCATGATAATTTTTCAAGATAATTTTGTTCATGATCAATGCCCTAAGTCTTATAACAAATATTCGACCACACCAAAAATGTTGCGAAGAATGTGAAAATTGTAATTTGTAACAATAAAATTACAGCATAGATCGTAGCATAGAAGTACTATTAAGATTAAGGTTTAAATTACTATAATTATTGTTTATGAGGAGGTGCAATCTGCAACAATTGCGGGAAGCCTTGAAGTTAGCCAAGGGAAAGACACAAATCATTACCTTAGAGACTCGGTTGCCTTCAATAATTTATTTATCTAAAGCATATATGAATAAGGAAAAGATCTTACACTGAATGTTGACACTCAGTGAGATGAGACCTGGTATCTCTATAATGGGAAGCGGGTACATCCCTTCCCTCGCGTAACTCCTCCATATGAGACTGCCTAATCCAAACAGATTTAGCGGAAACAGCTTACCCCATTTTCCCTCGTAGAACTCTTAAGTGAAATCAAACAACCTTTCCATATCAAACCCCGGGTTCCTGCTTCCCACAACTCTTACCATATCTTCTAAAGAGAATATTAATTTCAGAAACGCTCTCACACGTTCCTATCAAAACTAATACTCTAACTTACTCTCCACGTGACAATGTGTCGAGAAAATTTTCTATGTGATAATTTGAACTGATATATAATAAATATCCTTTTAATTACATTTTTATCAATAGCATTAAAAGTGGCTATACAGTGTTAATTATTATCTAACAAAAAATGTTGTAAGAAAAGTCGCTCCACGTCAACATATATTTAATAAATTGCAAAGCAGCTTTCAGCCAATATAGGTTCATTAGTGCCGAAAAGTGGCAAATGGTAATTAAAGCGTTAAAAGAAAAGAGTGTAGTGAGTCATGCCAAACCAGCAACCAGTATATGCTTGTAGGGTCTTGGCATGACTCACTACACTCCTATCTTTTCAACGTTTTAATTAACATTTTTTACATTTCGGCACTGATGATCCTATAGTGGCTGAAAGCAGTTTTGAAATTTATTAAATATATTTATACGTTGAGAGACTTTTCGATCAACATTTCATGATAACCTCCTTTTGGAGGTTGTCAGTTATCATAAGGATCCTCCTCCTTTTGGAGGTTATTCCTCCTTAACAACCTTTTGGTAAATATCATTTTAGATTGAGTGACTTCGAATATCACCAAGAGAAAACGGTCAATATCCGAACTAAAGAAAGAGATGAACAAAAAACAAAATTATATGGAAAAGAAGAAGAAATAATTATACTTGAGAGATCATTAAAGTGTTAAGAATTTACACGGAGCAAACACTACGATAATTCTTCTTTCTTCTCTTTTCTTTGCATTATTGCGTCATTGATTATTAACATTTTTAGTTAATCTGTAATATTATGAGTTGAGACGCTGGCCTTATTTCTATTTCTGTGTGTTGTTATCTCTTCATTCCGAAACATCCATAATCAAATGAATATTCATATTTGTGTACACCAGAACAATACAATTTATTGGTTACCATACAATAGATCTATTGCTGCTATCTGCTCCTTAGACAATATTGTAGCAATAAATTTAAGCTAATTGTAAAATACGAGTACAGTTTCATCTAAGAGAATATCCCAAGTACTGTTAACTGATAAAAAATTAAGCTAACCTTTGAAGTTCAAACCCAAATCCTGAATCAAACGGTATAAGTAAATTCAAAATCGTTACACTCATTTTAAAGTTAATTACATATATATCAATGGATTGTTAACTTAAAGCTAATAAATTTGATCATTCAAAGATAAAAGGTATCGGTTATCTTTTATAACCGTTAAAACATCTCATAAATGGAGCATTTTTTATAGTTTTATAAAAGTCCAAAAGTCGACCAACTTCTTGGGAAAAAATAGAATAAGTTCTTCTTTAAAAATTTTACCTTAAGAGGTAAAATTTTCCCATGTATAAAATTTATAGAGGTAGCTTGTATATGTATACCATAAGTAAGAGGATAATCCACATTCCTTGTAACTTAACTTGTAATAATCTAACCAAGTCTAAAATTATTCAGCCTATTATTTAACAAGCTGTTAGCAAAGTACATTATTTCCAAAGAAGTTAAAATTTACTTATTAACTCCCACTAATGTTTTGGCGAAATTTTAAAACGAAATGAACAAAACAGCCATATAATAATTTTACAAGTTTATACTTGAGTTACATTATTATTAGAGTATATAATTAGCTAAAAAGCTTTTTAACTTTAGAAAGTTAACCTTGTTTTAATTTTACATAAGGAAAGCATTTCCTGCTCAATTCTACATCAACTCCTTACTAACAAGTTAACAGACTTTCTTGTACCTTTATTAAACAAGATAAGTTTTTAGAAACTATGTAACCTCCGATCATGAGAAAACAAAGTTAAAACATCATACAAGTAAAATAAAGTTTACCTGACAAATTTGCAATTAAAACAAGAAAGCCTAAAGCAAACTTAGCATTTTTACTATACATAGTACTTTTTGCTAGCATAAGTATACCTAATTTTTAGGGGAACAAGAAACATGTTTATATTCCGTTTTTCTCCAAGAAAGATTTTATAAAAAAAATTATTTTATTTTTTGTAGTTTCTTTTATATGTCCCAATCATTAGATTATTATTATAGGAAGAGGGATCGGGCCACGTTACTGATATATTTGATGTGATTATGAGTGTGTAACACGTCTTAGCTCTTAGAGATTTGAACTAACCTGATAAGTAGGAATTCAGACCTAAGCTTCAGGCGAAGTTGCGCGAGTACGCTAACCACAGGCGTAGCTGGTCCCCTTTAATCAGTTATTAAAGCTAGATTATTATAGAAAAAGGGATCGGGCCACTTTACTGGTATATTCGATGTGATCATGAGTGTGAAACACGTCTTACCTCTCTGGGATTCAAACTAACTTGATAAATCGGAATTTAGACCTTAGCTTCAGGCGAAGCTGAGCGAGTATAGGTACACTAACCACCTTTAATCAGTTATTGTAATATATGTACAAGAATTCATAGCGTTTTACATGTTGCACATCTTCTTAATATATTCATAAGCTTTTTAACAATTTTTAAAGGGTTTCTTTTATTCTTTTCATTGCATATTATTTCTCTTAAAATTTTGTACCAGGGTTTTAACTTAAAAGTCTTTTCCTTTTTCTTTAACAAAAAATACAATATTCTAAAGTCTGATGTTTTTTATTGTTCTTTTTTTGGGAGGGGGGGGGGGGATGAGAGAAATATAAAGCAAAAGGTTAAGTTTGATGCTGTTAAAAAACTTGGAATAGGAAACCACGCTTTCATTTCTAACTATTTTATTCATAAATTCATCTAAAAGACAACATAATATTATCTTAGTGTTGCTGCAAGGACAGCAGACAATTCTTTCCATCTCTTATTTAAAATACAACATATTTTTTCCTTCTTTGTCTCGAAATCTTAAGAATTTCTTTTTCCGATATGAATTTTAAAAATTGTAAGCTTTTTCTCTTTCTTTTTCTCAACTTCAAAATGGATGTCATTACAATATAATATATATATATATATATATATATATATATATATATATATATATATATATATATATATATATATATATATACAATTCGACTCTTAACATTCTTTCTCGAAAGAAAGATATATGTTATACAGATTTTAGTTTATGTCTCTACAGATGAGCCTAGATAATAGATTCTTTTTTTTTTTAACAGCCCAATCACACTTGCATCCGCAACCGCAAGCAAAGGCCTCCCCGTGATTGGGGGTAATAGTTATAGTTTTTTTTTTAAGGTTATTATCTCATCTATTTTATCTCATTTTCTTATTTTTACATTTCCCTGTCCATCGCAGATCTGTGCCATAACTTGCCTAGTCTTTTCTCAAACTCGCCTCTCCATCTTCTTTTTGGGCGTCCTTTTTTTTTCTTTTTTTCTATTGGTTTCCACACATTGACTTTGTGTGCCCATCTATTTGGGTCCATTCTGATTGCATGGCCTGCCCATTTCCATTTCTGTTTGTGAGCTTGTTTCATTAGGCTTTTTACATTTTGTTTTTCTAACATTTTCTTATTGCTTACCTTCTGTCCTTTGCTTACTCCAAGGCATGATCTCAGCATCTGACATTGAGTGGAAACTAGTTTTTGGTCTTGTTTCTGTGTTAGGCTCAACGTCTGGCTGTCATAGAGAATTGCTGGGTAGACACAGCTCTGTAGAGTGCTAATCTTAATGTTTTCGGATGCCGAACTCTTCAAAATTTTCCTTAATGACCAGTATTTCTTCTATCCTTAACTTAACTCTTCTGTTAATTTCCTTATTTTTCATTCCTTCAAATGATACAATCTGTCCGAGATATATATATATATTCGGGTGCGTATTCGATTTCTTGATTGTCTATTGTCATTTTTAGCTTTTCACTGTTTGTAAGTAGCTTTGTTATAGACCAGTTGATTCTCAAACCTATTTTCCCACTCCATTTAATCAATGAAATTAATATTAACTTTTGATCGTTAATATTTTTAGATATTAAGATAAGACGGCATCGTCGGCGAAACGGAGGTTACTCAACAATGTTCCGTTCACATTAAGTCCTATGGTTTCCAACTCGAGTATAAAAATATATTCAAGTATAATTGAATATCACGGTCGAAAGTGGACACCCTTGTCTTACGCCTCTTTCTATTCTAAACGGCTTTCCTTTTTTTCTGTACTAATATAAACATAATTTTCTTTATATATGTCTTGTAATAATTTCATGTATTGTTCTTTTAAGATTCCATATACAATACATATTTATAAAAAAACACTTATACTATAGTCAATGTCTTCAAAGTCATAATTTAAATTTCTTACATCTCTCTCTGAAGTCAGACTCATGCACTCTTCGCACAATTACTTCTTCTCCTTCATCACTACTAGGTAATCATTTAGGCGTATTCTGTTTATTCGTCTAAAAGTTCTTTCAACATTTTCATGCAATCCTGAGGGTCTAGGAGTATATTATGTCTGTATTGCATAGAAATGTAGTGCTTGTAGGCGGATGATATAGTAAAATATATTTATAATCTCTTTTGTGTCCAAAGGGGTAAAAAATAAAAACGCTCGCTTCGGCACTTGTTTACTTGGGTACATACCTCCAATTCACCTCAAAAATGAGGTGAATTGGTTTTAATCCATCCGGGTTGACTTACATTGGTCAACTCAGATGGATTAATAAGCGTTTATGTCATAAAAAAAACTTGTATTTTTTAATGAAAAAATACAAGTTTTTCTTTATATTTGTATATAAAAAAAATCCAAGTTATTATGTTAAAAATACAAGTTAATAAATATATGTATAAAACGTACGTCAATCCTCATCTTTCTCTCACCTACATATTTCCTTCCAAAGATTAAAAAAGTGTCTTTTTTAAATTTTCTTCTCTAAAGAAAATAGCTGATCCCAAAATACATTGACTAACTTAATGATTGGATTAATGGATTATGTCACTTTTTGTTACATAAGTGTGATGTTCCTTTGTCCCAAAATTAATTGGACTAAATGTCCCTTTATCTTATTTGATTGTTAGGCCAAAAGATATTGTCACTTTAAATTACAGAAGTGAGATTCTCCTTTGTCCTAATGTACATTGTACAAAATTTCTAAATTTTAAATCTTTCTTTATTGCTCCAATTTCTGAAATATATATATATACATAAATATATAAAAGATACCGTATAATTTTACTTACGCTCAACCCATTTCAACATCTCCCACTTCATCATCCTTTCAGTCAGAAATATGGCTTGTTTCATATTAATGCCTCTGCGAGGTTATCCACGTCTTTTTTCTTTGCAATTGTACTTTTTTCCAACTTTTCAGATTTTATTTTATTCAAGAATGAATTATGTAATAAAAATTATTTCGTTGACAAGCCATTGTCATTTCTGTCAATACTTTTTAAATCAATATTAAAAAAAAATAATATAAAAATACTTGTCATGGGTATGTACCCAACTAAACTCCTGCCACATAGCACCTTATTTACTTGGGTACATACCTTGGGTATGTACCCAACTAAACTTCTACCTCTATAACGCCTTATTTACTTGGGTACATCCTTTTTTCTTTTCTTTTGTTCCCCCTTCTTAACCCCTTACAAAACCCCCAGTGCTTTTCAACATCCCCATTAAGTTTGCCTATTAATTTATTTTATCTCATTTCCCCAAATTATTCAATAAATAAATGGTATGTACCCAAGTAAACTCTTTCCCTATGGCACCTTATTTACTTGGGTACATACTTATTGGTATGTACCCAAGTAAATAAGTACCCCTAGTCACTGACTGAGAGTCAGTGACTAGGCAAAATATTACCTTATAAAGAAGCTTTTTTATTTTTTACCCCTTTGGACACAAATGAGATTATAAATATTCAAAAATAAGGGGACAACATATATTTATATTATACATATATATATAAAATGGGTAAAATATATTCTTTATTCTTCACTCTTTCATTAAAATGGTTAATGTATAAAAATAAGTCAACACAATTTGTCATGCAGGGTACTGGGTACGCCTGATAGGAGTCAACTGGCTTTAAAAGCTTAGAACACACTGAAAGACTAAACGAATAGAGATAAGGCGAATATTTCTGAAAAAACACTCACTAATAGTGTAAAACACACATCAATAGTGAACTAATAGTACATTAGGTGGAACCTCGACTCGGTGTAGCCCATATTTAGTTGTTCCCTTCGAAGGGAATGTGAATGTTTATTTAGAGGTCCAAAAATTGTTATAACATTGTAAAAACGACAATTTTCCGAGTACGTGAGAATTATAAATTACACTTTTAATTATAACTTGATTATACTCATCAAAATATTTGTATATATTATTATTTTTTTAATAAGCTGGATTTTTGTTTTTAATTATTTTTCAATTTCGGTTTAGATAAATGGACATTGGTCTTCTCTGTGCGATTAGCAATAAAAATTCAATTATAATTCAAAATCAAATGTTTTTACGGTTAACTGATTCTAATATAGTGACACATTGATTTGAGCCTCTGTTGTGAGTGCGAAGGGGTTTTTTTTTAATAAAATTAATATTGTTTACAAGTAGGTGCTTCTGTCATTAAATATATATGATATTATTTTTGGAATTTATGAAGTATGAATAATTCCAATAATGATTATGGCTTTTTTAAATTCATATAAAACACGATGTGAAGATTCCATGCAAATTTAAAAATTGGCTGCAGTATACCCATGCTCTTTCAGTAGTCTTAAGTACTATTACTTATTATAAATTTCTTAAAGTTTTTTTTTCTAATGAAAAGAAAGTCAATATTGAAGGATGGGTCGATATCAATAGTATAAAAATAGCTAACTTCTACACACAATAAATTTTAATTTCCGATGCAAGCTTTCAGCCTCTCGACCATTATCCTGGTGTCAATCTATACTGCGACAAACGGCACCTCGATAAAGTTTTCTTTCAAATATTTTAGGTAATTAGGTTTGGACTCTCCTTTTGAGTCACGTCAAAATTTCAAATATTGCTTTTAAAATAAAATTGATTAGAAAAGATTTTTAACCAGTGTATTGACATGTCCTATTCTTAATTTAATTTTAAACAAGAAGACACCATACTATTTTTTTGGACATGGTTTAGGTCTAGGGGTAGGTACAGAAGAAATTCCCGTCATGCATAAACACTTCATGAGAAATGTGATGCCAGGAAGTTGGAATATAATAGGAGGTAGGTTGGTTTTCACTTGTATTCATTGTAGTACTGTTATGCTTCGCCGATAGAAGTTCTAAATTTGATATAAAATTATATCAGAGCTCCTAGTGGACAAATGGTAATCAAAATGGATTAATGTTTCATAATTTAGCACCTTAAACTCCATCTATTATATCAATTAGACAAATGTATACTACTTTTCTCCACTTCAAGGAAAACCATTGAAATGTAGACATGTGGATTCATTGCCCCAAAACATATCCATGACTCAATGTTTTTCTATGAAAAGGAGAAAATTATTTAAATTTATTTTTAGAATTAGAATATCCCAAAAGCATATAAAGGACCACCCTTTATAATATATTGACTACCCTTACATTTTGAACTCCATGCGTTCCTTATACGTAAATTTAATAATTCACAGAACCCGTATGAATAAAATAGGCATTTGAATGATACTATTACAGCCTTATTGTTGTTAACAAAAGGATCAGAATACCTGGATACTAGAACTATGATGATCATTTTAAAAGTATAATATTACACCATGACTCAAACTCAATGCTCTTATACAATATTAGTCCATCTTCTATAAATACAGGTAACAAACTCACAATGTACATTATAAAATAGGAACTCACGGGGAAAATTAAGTCGATATTATTTCAACCGCAACACAATTTATGATATTAAATATTTTCTGTCATTATCACTCTTGCATTTTTGCAAATTAATTAACAACAAGTAAATTCAAACAAAAAGTAAAATTAAATATATAAATTATACATATACATACAAGTTCTTTTTTTACGTAAGCTAACGAATATTTATAAAATTTACGTATAAACAAGTAATTAACATTAACATGGAACATACTATATATTTTCATAAATAGTATTACTACTTTTTATTTTCTCATATAAAGAGAAAGTATTGTGATAGCGCGAAAATTCGATTTTGAGATTTTGATGGATTTACACGTTTTGAGGTCCAAAAAAGTGATTTTTAAAAAATGTCTGTCTGTCGTCTGTGGAGACACCTGGAACCTTAACTACTGGGCCGATTTTAAAGATATCTTTACCGCAATTTGGTATACATGTTCAGAAATATCATACACCGAGGCGAAATCGAGAAATGAATTTTAGCTCCAAATTTGGGGGCGTTACCCCAACAACTCTTAAAAAAAGTATTTCTCGAAATCGGTTCCAACGATTTTTATTAAAAAATTCTAAAATGTATGCCAATTAAATACAAATCAAACGATATAAGCCATTTTCCCGGGAAAAATTTAGTTCCTGAGAAAATAGTTTAAAACTTGGACGGAGAGAGCCCGGGTTCGATTCCCCGCCCAGAAGAAGTTATTTTAAGATACATTTTTATGAAACGTTCAAGAATAATTAAATGTACATTCACGAAATCTAACAAATGGAAATCACTGGGCTAAGTAATTATGAATTCGTATATGAGAAAGGCTGATTTTTTAACATTGTCATAGTGTTAGATTTAAAAAATATTGTGATGGAGTAAAAAAAAAAAAAAAAAAAAAAAATCGATTTTGAAACTTATGAGTGTAGAACATATTAATTTATGTTTTATATAATGTAAAACAAGTATATTTTATTCTTCTGGGAGGATTAAATAAATAAAAAAAACAAGTACATTATCGCAAAGACATGTCGCACGTCATAGTTAGGAATAAAAAAAGTTCAAGCTGCATTAATGAGATTTAAAAAAGAGAAGTATTTAAATTAATAATGAAACTTTTAGGTGTCACACTTTCCCTTCAAACTGGGCTATAGAGAGTTACCCAAAAAAGACAGAAGGGAAAAGCTGGAAATTCAAGCGGAATAAATAATGATAGAGGCTGAACAGTGAGGAGAGTAAAATGCAAAGAACTGGGTTTGCGGATTTAGAAACGCTTTTAAAATTTGTGCAAGAGGACTAAAAAAAAAACTATTCCCGCCTTTTTCTGAACGAGTTGTTTATTTTTAGATGGCGGAAAAAAAGGTGGGAAATGTGGCGGAATTATGCGGGAGATTGTGAGAGAGGTTAAAAGGGTGAAAAAAGGCGCCAAACATTCAACATCCGCCGAGGATAAAATGCGGTTTGAGCTTTATAAAAAATATATAAATGTTACTGAAGGGGAATAAAAACAGTCATTAAAGTGACGAAATAAAAGAGTTTAAACATAATCATGGACAATATATAATTAGAATTACAATACTTCGGAATTCTTAATTTAAAAAATACACAATATCACCAAATGAATCGATAGAATAACAAGGATCATTTGAAGATTAAAAATTATGAAGTGAATATAAAGTGCTTGTAGTAAATTCAGTTAAATAGATTGTATTTTAATACACAAGCCTGATGGAGTAATATTTTAGCTACATAATTTAATATTTAAACTAAGAAATATTAAACTTTAATTTCTAGTAAAAAAATGTGTTTGATGATACACATTTTAATCTATAAGTGTACATTATTATCTAAATAATTTAGAAGAACAATATTGTTATTGTTCATTTATATTTTGATATAATTATCTTAGTTTTGTTAAGAAGTTATGACCCACGAGTTTGTGAGAGCATTTCCTACTGTAAAAAGAAATAAAATTCATAAGCAAATTCGGTCTAACAGTAAAAACTCCGGTATTTATAAATAATACGACCTTTTTAGGCTCTTAAATATGCCTCTCGAGGTAGCTTAAATGAGTATGTTTCAAAAGTAAATACTCTTAAAAGACCTAGAGACTCTTAAACTCTTATATAATTATCTTAAGTGACAATGATGAATAACAGTGACACTTTTCAAGAATTCTTGTTAAACTCAATTCATGCCACGTTCCCCCTATTTATCTCTAAAACATAATTAGTAACGATTTTATTAAAGGTACCTTCTACACCTGTACTAGGAACATTTTCTCATTACACAAGGAACAAGCTTAACCAGACTAAGGGGTTTTAAATAGACAAATGTGTGTGGTTTTAGTAGACGTTGTTCAACCTCATGTAGGAAAGTAATTAATCAACTATACTAAATTTAACTCTAGAACTAATTTGTTGCGCTAATCTACAAGAAAAAGCACTCTTTGCTGAATTAAATTAGGGTGACATCAATATAGAACTATATAAATGGATAATGCAGTAGATGCATTAACTTATAAGTGAACTGTAGAAAGCTTTTATTATAGTTAGAAACATTTATCATTGAATGATAAAATACATTCTCGTGATTTTATATTTTAGCTATTTTTTAACACGAAATAAATAATGTTATTCATTATAGAAATAGCTTATATCATTTAGAGTTAAACTTTTTTTGATGTATTACCAACTAAAGAATATATTGTTTAATTAATTAAATAATAATCCTAGAGGAAATAAGACAGAACTTTTAATATGTGTTGCCAAGGCAAATTTATATACAACAAAGACCATTTTTAATCTTAATGTTAGATTATTCAAGTTTAAAAGTTTAGATTTCTTACACGTTACTTTTTCGCAATACTTAAAACTACTTTTCTAATACTTTTTCGTTATACATAAAACAGAACAAGGTTTAACAAAAGGTTTTAAAACTGCGGGTTAAATAAATTACTAAAAAAAAGGGGTATGTGTATATTTCTATTGGCATTATTTGTCCACTGAGAGTGTTTTTTTAACCAAATTCTTAGAATACACGAGGAGGCTTGAAATACGGGTCCAAAAAACAACTTTTTTGGTCAGGAGCCATTAAAACATGTGAGTCTATTTAAATAAAAAATTAAATTCTCGTGCTGTATTTTTCTGTTGAAATATAGGATACGAATATGACAAAGTAAAAAACCCTAGAGTCAGCCCTACCAGAATAACTCGAGTTTTGTACATTTTAAATACAGTTTTGAAGTGAAACTTCTTTAGCCGCGGTAGAGTAAATTTGAAGTTAGTGTTTCGAGACTCGTCCAAGTAAAATATTTTTGAAGTGAAACTTCTTTAGCCGCGGTAGAGTAAATTTGAAGTTAGTGTTTCGAGACTCGTCCAAGTGAAATATTTTTGAAGTGAAATTATCAAAATTGCAAGTTTATGTTTTAAGACTCGCCTGTGATGGATATTTTCATCGACTGCCGACTTAGGCCTCGGCAGTTGATTTACCTGTATAAAATCTTCTCTCTGGACGAATCTCGAACCACTGACCCCTGAATTAAGAGTCTTACGCGCTAACCACTATACCACTAAGTAATTGGGAGTAATTGATTTATTCTGTACGCAGAATTGGTATATAACGGTATTATTATAAGGGTATTATTATCTATTTTACCAATTAATATATATATTATTACTGTTGTTTTCATGGTTTTCTTCATTATTCGCTAACATTTTATGAAGTGAAATTATGTTTCTTTGAAAAGTTATCTGACATTTAAACTCATGCTTATAAATATATGTATGTTGCATATTTAATAAATGATTTATATAATATGCATTACAAATAAGGTTAATTCTGCTATGTTTATTCTGTTACTAGAACTTAAGTTTCATTTCTAATGCGTGAGTCTCACACATTTTTTTTTCTTTTTAGGATTAAAAAATATATAAAGTTACGATCAATAAATAACAAAGTAGTTTAAATCAATTTTGTTAATGGTTGTTGTTTTTAAATTTTGTTATTGAAACAAAAGAAACTCTAAAATAGAGTAAATAATATTTAGAACGAAAGACATGAATAATTTACAAGCGAGAATAACATTTCTAAACAGACACATTTCTGAATAATTATAAGAGACGGGGATCGGCTAGAGAGGGAAACGTATGGATATTTAAACAAAAGAACCAAGTTGTTCTTGTCAGGATGACTAATTTACTAGGTCCTTCACAATTTTATAAATAAACGAAACCAAAGAAAACTTATTTCTATGTTACAAAATGCTTTGTTTTAAAGATAAATATTTTCTTTCTCATACTTCACGCCCGCTTCTTCTTCTTCCTTGCTTTTCTCTGCAAGGCCTTAGAAATATTTCAAACAATAATTTTCACTCAAATTCACGAATTTTCCCTGATGAACCAACCGGAGAAGAATTTAAATAACATTTTAAGTAATAGAATATAGTATCCTCAAAATTTTTGTAGAGTTGATGATCTAATATCTAAATTTAGATTTACGAATAAATATTTTTCTACGTCCATATATTTACAATCTTGATTATAAATTATTATTACAGGCAAAGCAAAATCCCTTAATTCAAAAAGTATGTGTACATTATGTAATATGATAACACTGCATATGACTTGATAGTGACATAATATGTGCACAAAACTTAAGAAAAAAGTGCAGATACATTGGGAAAGTAACACCCCCCTTCTAAATTCAGTTAAATGACATTGGTCAACTCTATTAAGAATACCTTAGTGGTTTTTGTGCCAGAGAGAGAGAAAGGAATAAGTAAATCATTTGCAGATATTACTCCTTAGAAGGAACCTATCAAAAATGTTATGCCGTAGTAAAAAAAACGGTAAAAAACAAAATGGTTTTATTTAACTGCTGTCCGTCCAAATCACCTTAAATTATAAAAGGTTTAAAGCTAAGAAAATTTTATTTTTATCCTTAAACCGGGTAATAATATATAAAAAATGTCTATTAAACCTTTTAATAATTAATATTGATGTATCTTTATTCTACTTTATTATAAAACTCATTAAATATATAAAAGAAGTTGAGATTATAGTAAAATCCTACTTATTAAAATATATTTATGAAGTATAGTAAAGTCTATAACGAGATATACACCCCCCCCCCCACCCCAAAAAAAGTAAGACACGATAAAATATGTTTTCCGGGAAAAATCTAGTTTCCGAGATATTGATGAAAATAATGGCTTGTATTGTCTAATTTATTTATTTAAACAAACGGAACAGAAGGTTAAAATTTATATGGGACCAACAATGGGCTAATTATGAACTACCATACGAATTTCATTAAAATCGGACGTGTTGTTTTATAAGATAAGATTGTTGGTTCGCAAAAATTGACAAACAGACAAAAACGGTACCAAAAATCCCCCCTGATGTCTGAAACTGATTTCTATTTTTGAAATCGGAAACATATTTTTGTTTTCTACAGAACGATCACATAGCGTCCGATGCCTTCAGTAAGCTCTGGAGCAATTTAAATACTAAATAAATTAAATGGTATATTCTTGCATTTAAATTTAGTGTTAGTATGTTTATGAGAGAGTTTTTTGAGTTTGGCGTACAAATATTTTTCGAATTAATGAATAATTTTTAAAGCAAAAGCTCCCCCTCCTAGATAAACTTACCTTCTAAATAATGGGCATTTATAAAAGGATTAGTTATTTAAAAAAAATAAAAAAATAAATAATAATACATCAATAGTTAAAAACTAAATAGCTAACTTATAATTTCGCCTTTTAAAAAAAAATAAATACATATTCTAAG
Source organism: Gerris lacustris (assembly GCA_951217055.1). NCBI lineage: Eukaryota > Metazoa > Arthropoda > Insecta > Hemiptera > Gerridae > Gerris > Gerris lacustris. The sequence continues at coordinate 54,843,361 of OX578278.1, forward strand.
CATGGAAAAAAATTACAAGTTTGAGTGTAGCATAATAAAAAAAAGAGGAAACCGTGTCCTGAAGTTTAGTTACGGCGTGGGTCAACAATAAGGATCTGTTAAACTTTGCGAGGGATTTTAGAAGCTTTAAAGGTAACTTTAGTCAAGAAAGGAGAGGTAAAGTTTCTTTTCAACTTCAAGACCAGGTGAAACCAACTAGAATCGACTTAGGTAAACTTTTTCAAAAACTCTTTAGATAAATAAGAAATTAGAGAGAGATTAAGAGAGTTACGTGATCGAATTAAATTATTAAAAATAAAAGAAAGGGGGGTGGAATTTACAAAATATCAAATTAGAAACCAAGAAAATATTGAATGAAGAGAACCAAGCAATTTTTGGTGAACATTATAAAACAAAGAATATTTGCGGGTGAGTAGGAAATTTTATACGGTAAATTAAGTTTATTAAGTTCATTAATTGTAGAACTTGAGAATAATTAGCAGTAGTAATTTTCAATTTACATGATATACAATATTACAAGCTTTATTGATAAAACTTGAAGACATTAAAAGTTAGTCTGTTAAATAAAGTTTATTAAGATAGCTGGTATTAGGGTAATTAATGAATCTTTAGAAGTAATTAATTTGGTTGAGTATATATATTATTTTAAACTGCCTATACTCGGTAGCTATTATAAAATAATACTACAAAAGTAAGCTAATCATGTAGTCTGCTATGCCCTTAACTAAGTTTCTCGGGTGAAATTTACTAGGTGTATATGTAATATGAAACAAAGAATAGAAAGTAGACACTGAATGTGGGTACAGCAGAAGTCAGGAAAAGAAAGAATATGAGGGGAATGATTATAGTATCTAATCACAGCATAAGTTTGACATGAAAGTTGAGTTTTTAATAACCAACCAGTTTTTACGGTGCAAAATTGAAAATCGCATTCTAGCAGAGAGTAGCATTGTGGTACTAAAATTGCTATTGTAACATTTAAAAAAAAAAAAATAGATCAGCACTTTGCCCTTAAAAAAGGTGAAAAAACCAAACTATTCATAAATTAAAGGCCACAGTTTCAAACACATAGCATTCATGGAAAAACCAACAAATTATGACTTTAGTATCAGTGGAAACAGTAGTCACAAAAGCTAACAGGATTTTCCCATTACAATGCATCCAACTTTCGAGTTCATATTACAATGGCCATAGTTTATAACAGTACCTTTTTTTTAAACTTGAAGTGTTCTTTATGTTAAGAGAGGGCTCACGTAAAATCCTTAATATTACAGGGGAAAAAAAGTAACCTGCGGGTAAAAAAAACTTCCTTAAAAGACTGCAGTAAAATAATAAAATTGCCTCACAGAAAATAAAATAGCAAAAAGAATGTTCGCTTACATTTTTCATAGAATATATACATTCTTGGATGGGAAAAAACAACTTTCCTTTAAGACTTAAGAGGTATAACTAAAACTAAATATTGTTAATATATGTTAAAGTTTATAACATATAAGTTTCCTTCGTTAAGATGTTCGAATATAGCTTCTACCATTAACGTAATAAAATGATTTGAGCGACTAATAAATACATTAACATAATCATTTATATAATCGAGTAGAGCTCCGACGATGCACCTCAAAAAGATTTGTTATTACTAAGCTAAGGTGTTTTTGGTCTTCAGATAGATATAACTTATCTTTACGGATATAATAACTTAGCTATCACAAATCCTTTTAAAAATCAAATAAAACAAACCTAAATCTAATGAATAATATAAATTCATTTAAATTGCACAATGAATTATATTATATAATTTCAGATTAATTAGATTCAATATAGAGTTAATGATAAATACATAATTTAACTATAACTATAGTAATTGCATAAATTAAAAATTCCTTATAATTTTAGTACTACAGTACTAAAAATGCGTGATTGGTGACTTTCGACAGCGCGGGAAAATCCGAAAAATCGTGGTGGGGAGCCAATGAGATGTAAGGATTTTGAATTCTAGAAGGTCGGGCCAACTAGGCAAACAAAAATGTTACTGGCCCCACCCCCTCCACAGTCCTAGTGGCTTTATTTTTTTTCCTTATTTAGGTTGGCCAATGTGGGTGTAAAAAGTCACAACTCTTAACGCGCATACTGTAATTTACTTGTTATCCACCTAATAGGAGGTAACCAAGTATACATTAGGTACCATGTAACAATGATTTACTTAATTACCCACCATATATTTGTTTACCTCTTATAAATAATTATTATGTCTATACAACCATTAAGTCAAAGTGCATTAATTAAACTAAGTGATATTATCACCACATACATTCTGTGTAATGTTCCTTTGTCCCTGAGTTCTTTTGACTAGATAAATCTTTGTCTAAATAACCATGAATACAATGGGATATCTCGTCAAAAGAACTTTGAGACAAAGGTAAACCCCACTTTCTGTAGCTATGTAAAGGTGATAATATCACTTAGTCTAATTAACTATTAAGACAAGGGAATATTTACACATAAAATAAATTTTGGGCGGATGAATAAGTAAATGAGTGCCAGAATTTCCCTTAATTGTATTTTTTAATAATTATTCTTTCTGAAAATCTGTGACAAAGAAAATGTCAAAGCTGGCATAATATTGCTATGTGCGGAGTTATTCACAACATTATTAAAATAAATCAATATAAATTTCTATTAAAATTATCATTAAAAAAGTTGAAGTATGTAATAATAATTTTAATTTTAAACTAATGTTTGTGTAATATAATATTTAATGTTTATCCCGAGTTAAACTACACTTAAATAAGTTTAAAGTCTTCGAAAGTTTATATTAAAGTAATCAGTTAAAAATGAACATTTATGTACCAAAAATAAATAAATCTAATTGAAACACGAACAATATTTAGGAAATAGCTTATGTAATATAACGTTGTACGAAAAAGAGGGTCTGAATAGGGGGGGAGGGGGAAAGACGAAAGAGCTAATATTGGCAAAGCCATACTTGCCAGATGTCACCAAAACCTAAGTCAATCTACCCCAGAAAAACATCTAGTAATATCCCTCTTTTTCAAAACCTCTGACAAAATATACTTGTAAAAAAATGAACATTAAACTCAAGATAATTAAATTTAAGGAAATAAAAATGTCATATTAAAAATTTAATTTACAAATAACTACATACAATTCTCATACTATAGTTTTAGAAATTTTGATTTTTAATTTAAGTGTTTGTTTATTGGCTTAATTTGATAAAGATAACGATTTAACCCTCTTGGTCTAATTGAATCGCCCCCAAGCAATTGTTATTACGATTTTTAAAGAAATATCTGTTTTTTATAAAACCACTGCCACAAAGATTATTTTAGTTGTGCCAATAACTTTAACTATTTTCTACACTGTTTATTCCTTTCAGTGGTCAGAATAGATTCGGTTGGTTCAATTGTTACAATTAAATTTCCAGTTAAATTGCTTAGTAAACCAATTGTGGTTACCTTCAGCAACCACATCAAACGAAGACGAGAGAATATAGTAAAGTGTTTGAGCTCGAAGGTCTTATTATTGATTTAAATGGTTTACAATCGTACTTTGTAAATAAACACAATTAAAGTAAACACAGCATGTTGATAATCTTAATCTACTATAGTCCATCATCTAATAATCATTAAATGGCCTTCACACAAACAAATATTTGAAAGTAACGTAATATTAGTAGTATATTATGTTACTAGGCTGTGAAGTGATTCCTTGGCAATATTTACTTATTACTTTTATTAGTAAATGTAATTGTAATTAGTAATGTAAATACACTTTACAGTCGTGTAGCATATGCTGCAATTTTTTCCGAGGTAGCAGACAATGAAAAAACTTTAAATATTAATCAATATAATTATAACAAATATCAGTACATAACTTAAGATTTTGAGAAAAAGAAACCTTAAAGAGGTTACACTTTAAAAAAAGATAAATAAGACGCATTGACATCTAGTGGATTTTAAGCATGTCTGCAAAGATTGCAGCGCTAAAAACGGAACTTTGATAACTACCCGTAGGACGTAAAAATGTTTTCAATACTGTTTAGGAGTGACGAAAAGATTTTTTAAGTCCACGTAATGAAAAAAATGAGTTTTAGCTATGTTTTTAGGCTCTAAAGTTACTATTTCACAGCCTACCACGGAAATTTTTTTTTTCCGGAGGAAATTACTATCATTACAAGCAATTCCCAAAAATTATCCCTCTAATGGGTTCGAAAAGTCAGGGTTCACAAAATATCTGATGCGACTCTTTCGGATTTAGATTAATTAGACACTGCCTGCGGAAACCTAAGCCTACCCTATAAAAGTAACATAATGATTTAACTCTTTGATTTTTATTCAGCAAAGATAAATTAGTATCCTTTTAAGAATCCAAGATAACAATTTATAGTACCAGAAATAATTTCTACAATTGGACCAAGTTTAAAGCAATTAACCCGAAAGAGTTTTTCTAGATGAGCAGTGGATTCAGTTGATTAGGAATAAAGAGATTTGTCTCTTTACTGTAAGAAATTTATTGAACAACCCAAACGAAGCATTGAAGATGACCATTATTGGATGAGTTCTGGCTTTGTACAATATAGTTAGTTTTAGTTGAGAGAGATCTTTATTTATTCCTAATCAGGAATGTGGAATAAGTGTTCCAATGGTATTTTTGGAACGTAGTAGTTTACAAGGTAGAACTATGGAACTTTTAAATTTGAACTGCACAGCCTCTTGTTTACACAAGTATCAGCAACTTAACTGACTTCTCTTTTGTTTCTTGGCTATTCTAAACAGTGTATTGCCTTAGCAATTGTATTAGTTATCAATACCTTTAATAACAAACACTAATTTTTTAAAGAAAATATGCAAGTCACTCCACAAATAATAAACAGTCTCAAAGCGCGTTTAAATTAATAAATGGTCATTATTTATCTTTTCAAAATGAAAAAACTTTTGATGTTTATGCTTTAGTACACCTAAAGTAATACTAAACAAAAGAATAGTTTAATAATGATTTTAATAAATCATTAAACCTAATACTAATTTATTAATAATAGCTTAACAAAACAAGTAGAAACTCCATAATTCATTAAAATTGATAATCATTTAAGTTAATTCCATTAATTTTTATCAACCTCAAAAATTCCATTCTCTACTACAGCTTCAATATTTTATTAATTCTCTCTTATTCTTTAATAAAAAAACCATTTTTCAAAAACAATAATTAACCGAAACCTAATTAACAAAGTTAAATGAAAGTGATTAATTGATATCATGACCGAGAAAGAATTCAATTAAGGAGAATCAATAATATCTTTGGGAAATATCCACAGTTTACCACAAAATAAACCACTAAGACTTCAATGTATGTATGTTTTGTTTATTATTTTTATTTTTATTGCTTACCCCAAATTTTTTTGTCTGCGATTTCAAAAATTCCAAGACAGAACTCTATTTCAGTAATCAGGGAATATATTTTCGTGGTTTCTTGGTGGTACTTTTGATGTTTATGTTTTTTTTAACCAATAATAATTGACTAATTTATTTAATATTTTTCCATCCTTGCTTCCGAGCTTACAATGTAACGGAAGCTATGTGATCGTTCTGAAGAACAAGCAAGTTTTATGTTTCCGAGAATTTTTCCGAGAACATTTATGATTCCGTAACTGTATATCGCTCAATTTTTATAAACAAACATATTTTAAAAAATAATCGCCCGATTTAAAATTTATAGTCCAGGAGATAGCGTGCAAAAAAGTGTCTAACTTACATCAAGCTAGAATTTTGTGTATAAGTAAATGTTTTGGTGCCTTTTAATAATATGTGGTCGGCTAAGTTCGTCTGCGGGACATAGCTTGGCAAAAGGCATTTGAAAAAAACAAACCGGTGGAGAGCGGCCATGTCCTGCCCTTTTTGGTAGACAATGTAATTTTCATGATCCTGAGTACGAAATTAGTTAGTAGACGAAAAATCAAGTTGATGATAGTTCGTCACTTACTAGGTTGGTTATAGTCAAATATTACTCCAAATAAAAATCAAAGAGGCCTCCTATTAAGTGACGGACTACCATCAACTTGATTTTTGGTCTACTGACTAAGTTAATACTCAGGATCATTAAAACCACATTGTCCACTATAGTTGGCGGGGCATGGCCGCTCTCCGGATTGTTTTTTTGAAATGTCTATTGCCAAGCTATACCCCGCAGACGAACTTAGCCAACCACATATTCTTAAAAGGCACCAAAACATTTACTTATACACAAAATTCTAGCTTGATGTTAGTTAGACACTTTTTTGCACGCTATCTCCTGGACTATTAGATGTTGGTCATAATTAGCCCATTGTTAATCCCATATTATTACTGCTTATTGGTAGGTCATAAATTCACATTCCACCTAGTAATTTCAAAAAATTGGACGTGTAGTTTTTAAGACATTTTAGTTCGCCAAAAAATTGAGTGACATACATACACGAAACCAAAAATGTTCTTTGATGATTAAAACGGTTTTTTGTTGGGGACTTTTTGAAATCGGACACATAAAAAAATTGCATTCATAAGATCCATCAAATAGCTTCCGTTACTTTCGGTAAGCTTGGAAGCAAAATATAAAATGAAAAACAAATAAAAAATTGGATATCACCTATGGTTTTGTATAAAAAATATTTGCACGGAAAAAATTGATTTTTTTATTTTAGTATTATTAGGGGGGAAAGGGGAAACAGGATGTGGTTTTGTCGTTTGCTGACCGAATACAAATATCTTCATTTAGAAAAAAAAAAACCCCTCATAACCCGAACGAACTTTAACTAACCCTGTGTACTATACCCAATCTTGTATACAATGTAAAAGTTTTTATATATTTTGAATAAAGAATACGTAATACATATATTCCAATGATTGTTTTCAATAACTATAATCACAAATATATATATATATATATATATATATATATATATATATATATATATATATATATATATATATATATATATATATATATATATATTAAATGCAAAGAAAATACCTTTTATACATCTTACAATACATTTAAGTTCTAAAAACAGGCTTTAAGAATAGCGCTAAGACATTGTTTTGTCTCAGAAGAGTTGCTGTTTATTTAACGTAACATCGTCTTTCTTTTATACTTATTTTTTGTACATATTTATGACTATTTATAACCAATATAATCCTTAAGTTGAAATGTATAATGTGTAATGAATTCGTGAATTCAGAATCCTTACATTCAATGACCTATACCTCCGATTGGTTTCAAAAACGATACACCAACTTGAAACCTCAACCGGTAAAATCCCCAAGATGAAGAACCTTCATACCAAAATACTATCTATAACCAGATACTAGCCTACTAGGTAATAATCCTTAAACGGAATTTTATAAAAATAACCGTGCATTCGCTGTCCTCGTATACACAACCCTTTAGTTTTAATGTATAAAGGGTCACTTTATAATCAGAAAACTGATTTCCTTTAACATTCCTACGCCCCAACAAGCTACTCAACATACAAAATATCTACGCCACCACAAGCTACTTAACATACAAAATATCTAAGCTACTCAACGTACAAAACTTTCTTCGCTACCAGAAGCTCCTCAACTTAAAAAATTCTAAAGGATATAATACTTGTACCGAAGAACTCACACGACATAAAATACAACCACTTTCCACCTGATTTATTTAAAAAACCATATGCTAACATAAACCACGAAACCCACTAAATTTCCTATTCCCTCAAATTTTATTTACTATTTATAACTAGCAAAATAAAATATAAAGACTAAGTTTCAAAAAACAAGCAACTCAATTTTATATTGAAATGAGTGATACCGCAAATTTTTAAATTTTAAATACATAACTACAATATTAAGTTGAAGTTGTAAATTTATATTATATACTTTTACTTTTAGAAAATAGAATAAAACTTGGTAATTTCAATTCTCCTGGAAAAAAATAATTTATACTTTCTTCTATTTCTGTGTTGAACAAAGTAGAAGGTTATCCTGTATTCGAATTTTCTTTTTGAAACAATATATATATATATATATATATATATATATATATATATATATATATATATATATATATATATAAAATAAAATATCAAATTTCATAAAGAGGACGTGACGTGAATGAAATAATGCCAAAGGAAAAGAAAAATAAAACCGCATGAGGAGAGTTTGTGGGCTCACGTAATCCTATATTCATCAATTGTTTTTCTCAGCTTCATAGTCATTGCCTTCTCTTTCCACCCGCTATTCGTCTCTCCGGAAGAATTTAATAAAAATCTCTGTGATAGTAGATAAATTGAAATATAAATTAAATAAACAGGATAAAAATATTCTTCGTTCTTACCCATACATCTGTGAAATAAAAAGAACAAAAAAAAAAAAAAAAAAAAAAAAAAAAATCAAAAGAAACAATCCATTCTTTAATAACAAAGGCTTTATAAAGTGCTTCTCTTGTTTGTTTTACTGATTTTATTTCGTCAGAGGGACTCCAATAATCAATATAGATTATATAATTATATATATTTATTTATTATTTAAACCCTGTGCGTTTTGCCAAATATCATTTGAGTGAAGGGATATATATATATATATATATATATATATATATATATATATATATATATATATATATATATATATATATATATATATATATATATATATATATCAGAAATGTAATACCGTGAATTTGCAAACTGCAATAAGGTATACAATTTTTGTTAGTGAGAGACACCAAGGGATAATAATTCATTATTTTTGAATGATCTATAAATGATTGGTTAGAAGGAGAAATCAGAGTCGGAAATTTTAAGAAACGGATTTTATTATATTACGATGGTTTCGTATTAATAAGTGAAGTTGGAAGGGAGTTACAAAGGATAATAAGATAATTACAAGAATATTTTTACTTATGGAGTCAGCACGTTAATCTTGAAAAATCATAAATCTTAGTATTTGGCAAAAAGGGGAATAAATAAAAGAAACATAAGTGGCATTATCAAGGAAAGGAGATAGAGTGTGTTAAAGATTATACATATTTAAGCATAACCGTAACACCCAATTTAAGCATGGTTTTACATACATTAAACAGATTGAAAACCGCAAAAGCCGGTTTAAAAACATGCTGTAGCAATCTCTTAGGAAGCGGAAAAGTACCTTTAACGACAAAAATATCAGTATTTAACGCAGTATCTAAAGCTGTCATGATGTATGGATCTCAAGTATAGGGCTTTCAGAGTTACAAAAATGTTGAGAAACTGCTTGAATTTTTTATTAAAAAAACATTCTCTCTTTCGCTGAATACATCAAACTATTTTATATACATCGAAAATAACAGAACTGTAAGTTCATTGAAACGTTTAAATTACAGATTAACTACACAACACAGATACTGCAAATGGAAGACTCGAGACTCCCAAAAATACTTTCGATAAAAGCAGAGAGAAAAAAAGTGGATTGGTTCAAAGAATGGAGCAAGTTAGGAGAAAACAGTTCAATTAGTATCGGAGATAGGCCGAATGCAGTAGAATGGAATAGAAAGATGATGGAAGTCCTAAATAATATCAAAATAGAGCATAATACAGCCTGAAATCAATGAGATGGATTATGAAGTTACGGGCCAAAGTAATATGTCTTAATCACCAACTATGGTTAGGAGAAGATAATGGAACCGGACTATGTACCCTATGTAACGCAAGACAACAGGAGAATGTGTTTCACTTTATAGGAAAGTGCAGAGTACTAGGCGAATTCCGAGCACATAGTTTTGACCTTCAATTCCATGACAGACATAAAATTAATATTCAAAATCTTTATATTTAGTGAATAAAAAGATACACTTAGTATTGTACAGGAGTGTAATATTTGCCAAATATTTCGAACACTTCACTTTGTGAAACATAAAATTTAGAAAAATTAAAAAAAAAACACTTAATCTAAAATCAAAGAGGATTAGGTCGCCAAACGACAATATGCCCACTAAAATTAAATGAAAAGATGGGGGGAAAACTAAATAAATTTGACAATAATGGGTTGTCAATGCATATACAATCCATAAAGTGTGCGCCATAGACGCGAGGAAGTTATGTAGCACACTTTCATTGGCATACTATTTATTAAAAATGTATTTAATAAACAAGTCAAATATTTATTTCACTATGATACATATTCTTGATATTATTATACAAGTAAGTTGTCTGAAGAATTTTGAATTGAAATACAGAATTGTAAGTTTTTTGTTTTTTTTTTAAATGTATTTTAATTATTTATGTACATTTAAATGTACTTTTACTCCGTGGAATACATTTTAGTTAATGATTTTTTTTTCAGTTTCTCGTTGATATCTTTTAAGTAAATGGTTCGTATATTTGCACCTTCATTTTTCATTCTAATGTAATTCCTGTTATGTATTCTCTCGCATTTTTTTTGTCTTACGTTTCATTAAAGAAAAAGCTTTTCGTTGCTCCAATTTCAAATTTTTTTACGAAGTTGAAATTTGAATTTCTTTTTTTCTCCACAGAATAGCGAAATAAGGAAAAAGATAAATAAAACGTGTCTGTAAAAGTTTCGTAATTTATATTTCTGACTCTATACTTTACTAACTTTTACATAAATCTCAATTCATCTTATGATTTAACTTTTTAGATAGAAATAGAAAATTAAATTAATTATTATCTTAGTGTTAGTTACGAATTGAATTAGAAAAATATTGGTTATAACTTGTTTGAAACAAAAATCAGTTAAACCAATAACAATGCTGATGATAGACGAGGTAGTGGCAGCAAAGAGTAACAACAATATTTATAATTATTGATTTGTTCAAGCTTGCTAGAATTACCAATTGTTTCAAATATTGACAGAGTAAAACCATATCAACAACATTATTTGAGAGTTAAAATATCAAATCCTTGTCTATGATCCTTAATTTTATACATGACTGAAAATAGCATTGTTTAGTTATTTAATTGGGCATAGCCAGCTTGAGAATCATATATATTGTAGAACCATTCGGCACCCACAATAACCATAGACCAATAACATTACTTGTGATTGGCATAGTAATACCCTAACCGTAAAAACAATATACAGTATTGAGCCACCTAGAATGATAAAACTAAAAAATATAATTGAATCTATCCTGCTAGAGGGACTAGGGAAAATCATTAAAGCAGTAAACCATCCTAGGTTACAATTATAGAGTTTAAAATGCCGAAACAAGAATACTTTATTTAAATTATAAACCACGAAAACCAACTCAAAATATTTATTTTAAAGTCCTGTTATAGTTAGATCAATACAAATTATATGGTCAACGATTCCTACGTGATTTGCCGAGTGGTAAATAAAAAACTTTAATAAAATGTGTTGTTTAGTTATTATTATTTCAGAGAGCGAGAGCATGTTTAATTTACTTTTACATAAATAGAAAGCTATCTAACAATTGGACTAACCGAATATTAGTTCAAACATTCAGTCCAAAACCCAATCATATCTGGTGTTAGGTCAAACGGAGGATTGAAGTTTACACTGATGATTAAATCTGGTAGGTATTAAAAATATAGTAATAATTGAGAATTAATATATATATATATATATATATATATATATATATATATATATATATATATATATATATATATATATATATATATATATTTACGTAATATGCAAGGTGAGTGAACACTATTGAGTGACACGTGTACATTGTACATGCTCCTATCGTAATAAAAGTTAAAGCATTTCTAAATATCTTTTTTATAAAAGGGTAATATTTAACAAAAGATGACGAGGTAGAAATCCTGACAAGTACAAGGTAGGATAACTATATTAAATATTTTATACCGAGTATAATGTTGATGGCAAACTTGTGTCACACCCGACACTGTTCAAGCAGCCTGAGAGTTTAATACCAACTAATTATAAACTCATTTGCAACTAATTATCCTCGACACTTTAACAAACCTCCTACTTTACATAAACTTAACAAGGGTAGAATAACTTAAAGAGAGATGAACCAAATTAACAGCTTAACTTAATACGTGAAGATAAAGTGAGACAAACATACAACATTTAAGTGCGTAAACAATGAGATTTTAAAAATATTATGTAAGTTTAGTATTAATACTTTTATTTTACTAAATCAACAATAAACAGGTTGTTTTCAAAGCTTCCTTTAAAGGTCATTCATGAACGTATGAACGTGTCAAATTTTCCACCACGATACTAAAGTGCATTTTTTATAAAAAGCTTTGAAATCGATTTTAACTTCAATATCTCACCACTCATCTATATTTACATTCTTCTACAGTCCTGTATAAAACGTGAAATGTAAAAAGTAATATACCAGTATCACTGTATTAAATAATCAAGGTTTTACAATTAAAATATGCCATAATTAATAAAAATACTTTAGATGATATAATCAAACCATAGAGGTTGAATATAATCAAAGATTATAGACAATGCTCAGGCTTGTTAAGCGTAAGTTACAATTAATAAATGTATATTTTTTACGATTACACTATTATATTCAACCTCTATGGTTATTCAGTCAAAAATCCCAATAATTGTTCAGAAACACTCAATTTAATATGGTTGATTCTACTAAGATTTCGAGGAGTTTAATAATCTCATTGACGAAAAAACCGTAATAGCATGAAAGTTGTTCATCTAGACGTACTATTCCAAATTTAAAGTCACTTGCACTTAGAGAAGTAATGAGCCCAAGATAAAATTTCTCTATACCCGGGTGTAGCAGGGAATTTTTAAAATGTAATAAATTAATACATACTTTAGATCAAAATATAATTATCCTTAACTACGTGAGACATACAGAGAAAAATAGACCCCCGCACCGGGACTTAAACCACGGGCCTCCTATTAATCCGTCCCGGTGCGGGGGTCTATTTTTCTCTGTATGTCTCCCGTAGTTAATGATAATTATAATTTTATTTAAAGTAAAATTTAATCTTTCCGTAGCATTGAATATTACCTAAAACTTAAACATTTAAATTAATACAGTTCAACTTTTAATTAAGAAAATAAGCCCTTATTTGCTGATTGAGGCTTTTAGAAAAAGTATAAGTAAAAAATCACAGGGAAGTACTTGCGTCCAAGTACTTTTTAGGGTTTTGTAGAAGATTAAGCATGCCCGTTATGTAATTATGATTTTATTCTTCGATCTCAAGGGTCCGGGTTCGATCCCCCGTGGGGTCACAATGTTTTTCATCGGTAATAACGACTAGAAAAATTCATTTTTTCAAACCATTTCCATTGCTTCACCATAAGGTATAACCATGAATTATTTCGAAATTTTAGGACCACCCGTTATATAGTGGTTGGGGAGGGGGGACATTTTTGGGGTATATTTTGACTTATAAAATTAATAAAGAATAAAAAATTTAAAAAAGCAAATATATATTTAAATCCTACTCTTCACCAGCTTTCATATGATACCCAACTCAAAATTTTAAAAAAATAAAATTTTTGGCGCACTTCAAATTTTCGCGCCTAAAATTGGCAATTTTTTAAAATTTGGGATGAACTCCCGGAATTTTCATCGCCCCACAATAAGGCATTTGCATGAATTATTTCGCAATTTTAGGACCAGCCGAAGTATAGTGGTTGGGGGGGGGGGAATTTTTTTTTGGTATATTTTGATTTTTTTACCCAATAAGGAATGAAAAATTTAAAAATGTATATATATCTTTGCGTCCTACTCTTCAGCAGCTTTCATTTGATACCCAACTCATAATTTTAAAAAAATAAAATTTTTGGCGCACTTCAAATTTTCGCGCCTAAAATTAGCAATTTTTTAAAATTTGAGATGAACTCCCGGAATTTTCATCGCCCCACAATAAGGCATTTGCATGAATTATTTCGCAATTTTAGGACCAGTTGAAGTATAGTGGTTGGGGGGGGGAAAATTTTTTTTGGGTATATTTTGATTTTTTTACCCAATACGGAATGCAAAATTTACAAAAGCTTATATATATTTGCATCCTACTCTTCAGCAGCTTTCATTTGATACCCCACTCGAAAATTAAAAAAAATATAAATTTTTGAGTTTACAACATTTTTGCGAATTGCGCATGCGCATATTTAATTTTGAACTTCTGTATATTTTTCCTGTGGTTGGGTCAAAAAGTTGCACCAGTGTTTCAAATTTCAACTCTTTAGCTTAAACGGTTCGGGCCCTATGAACCAAAGAGCGACGGACAGACGGACACATCACCCTCGGCATAAGGGTTTTGAGAAGAATCTACAAAACCCTAATAAAAAAGGACGATGTACGTCGCGAAATTGGAAAATGAAACAAAAATATCATTATCCTATAAAAAGGGAGAGAGAGTAAATATATATATATATATATATATATATATATATATATATATATATATATATATATATATATATATATATATATATTGAAAAAGAAATTATTAAAAGGGAAGTACTTGAGATAGACTTCTATAAATAAATTTTGGATGGCAAAGCCTGTTGGGATGTACTCATATAAATCTAAAGTTTTCCAAGCATTGGTAAGGGGTTGAAAGGTGCTCACCTAAAAAACTAAGCTGAAGATTCCCAATTCAAAGAAAAAAACGAACTAAACTACTGAACTTTCTCACTTTCCTTGAGTCGGTAAAACAGAAGAAGAGAAAAAAATAAAGTAATATCGTAAGCAAGAGGAGGCCAAAGTAAGGCCTGAGTTTGGAAAACAACATTTTCCATATCTCCTTCCAACAGAAAATAACATAAAAAAGTAAAACAAGAAGAATAAGAGAAAGAATGAGAAGAAAATAAAAATAGGTTGAAGTAAGAAAGAAACACGGCTAGAGTTGAAATGTACTTTTTCAGCTAAAATATACCAAGAAAAAAAGATTTACAACCAGAAAAAAGAAAAGTGTATTTCTCTGTGTAAAATTTCAAGCGTCTAAGCCAGGTAATAACGAGTTTTTATTACTTTAAAAGCATATATATATAGATGTGAGTTTAACTAGATACAATAGTTGAGAGAAACTGTACATTTTATTTACAATCACAATCCAAGAATAAAATAACTTATAGACGAAAACATTTAAAATACATATTACAGTGAACTATAAAGAGCTTTTTGACCTCTTTTAAGCTAAATAATAATAAAGAGAAGACTGTTGGAAACTTTCCTTTTAGAATAAGCGAGGGAAGAGAGAACAATTATTAATAAAACTGAAGAATTTTATATCAATGAACAAAAAGTTAGTCTGTAAGCAATTAAAGGATTACAAAGATAAAATTATCAATAACAAACGATAATAGAAAACTATTTTAAACTTGAAATATTCGAGACCGAGTAATGATAAATGCACAAATAGACTATGAAATTTAAATACAGAAACGACTAAAAAATCTTTTGAATTGTTAACATCAACAAATGTAGGGTGTCTTTCAATAACAAAATTCCGTTCCTTGGAATATACTAAAACTAAAGCAGTATATATTAATCGTCTACTGAAATACCACGAAAAACGATGTATTTTTTTATAAAGGGCTAAGCATGCTTAACTAAGCAATGATTATTTTTCTTATACACAATACATATATCGCTGCCTAAGTTCTAACAATGGATATCTCAATTTTCACAACTTTTCAGGAGAGCATTTAAACTGTTTTTCTGACACACCTAAAAGTATTTTAATGCCTTTTTTAGATTTTATTTGTTATATATATTTATTTTATATTATAAAATGATTAACGAACAAAAATAATGTATTAATAAAAAAATGAATGAGATATTGATATTGCTTCGGTAACAAGCCGAGTTAATTGCCTTCTACGCTAGGATTTCTAACTGACCGCAATTAATACGGATAAAAAACTTCCTCTAATCTACCACAGTTGTTAATTGAACACTCAAGACATTCGAAATGATTTAGTCTTTATTTTCCTCCCTTCTTTTTTAACTTTAGATGCGGCGCATAAAGATCTCGGACATCTCTAATATCGGCCATATTTGGTTTCAATATGGCTACCAGGAAACATTTTTCGGAGAAAACTTACATATTATTAATAGAAAATAGCTTTAAAATGGTATGAGCATGCTGTATGTGCTTTAACTTTTTTTCAAACCTACATTTCGGCCGGTAATCTTTGCCGGTATTTTTTAAAAAAAAAATACCGGCAAAGATTGGAAATTTTGTAATAATAGTTACACATTCTTTCCCCTCTCTTCAAGACTTTCAAAACAATGTACATACATGCCCTGCTGACTAAAATTTTTTTGTTTAATCGTCCACCATCTTAAAAATGTGAAGTGTGAAATTTTAATACTTACATATTCTTTTTCTACACTTCAACACCTTTAAACTGATGTATAATATGTCATAAGTCATAATGGTTAAAAACTTTTGTGCGGTCGTCCACCACATTGGCCTCCCCTATCTTAACAATATTCAGTGAAAAAATTTCCAAAAACTATATAATTGTCACAAGTATTGAGATGCACCTGTGTGCAAAATTTCGTTCACATCGATAAATTTTTACGCCAGTTATTGTTAGACAAATAAACAAACAAACTTTTCAAAGAACTCACTACGCTAGTTCAATAATCAGTAAATTAAAAATTGAAATCAACAACAAATTAAGAAGACATTTTTTACCACCTAAGGAGCCAGAAAAGACTAACAAAATAAACTTTATTTTAAATGTCTTGACCACAAGATGATCTCAGTAGTACCTTGATTAAAAGTTGTCCCTTAGGTTTAGTGCTTTTAGTTGAGTACTTTTTGATGGGTGAATTTGGCAGCAACGTTATAGCAAATGGTTGTATTCCAATATTAAACTATATTTCAAAATAGATCTTAAACTACAGAATATACTAATGATTTAAGCAAAATATCGCTTACTTATCAGCTTGATCTTTGAACTATAGATCACAATCAGAAAAGATTCAGAGTACTAGTGGGGTTAAATTCATTTATGTTGGCACAGAAAAGAGAAAAATATTGGGAGAAAAGACCACTCATAAGTTGTATAAAGTTGTATATCTTGAAACAGATATACACCTTTAAGACACCGTTCCTAAAGCCCTATCTAACATTTTAAAATAAATTAAAACAACACTAACTTAATGACTTTCAAGCGGCAAAAACAAGAGAGTTTTAGGACAAGAGAAGAAATTTTTTTCAATGATTGTCAGAGAACAAAGAACCAATCATAGATAAAAAAAAAACTTTTAGAGAGGGGTCATTACTCAAGAGGAAGCGCGTCTCAATTGGAAGATAGACCTTAGAACGCGATCATTAAATTAGAAATTAGTCGGATCCAGATGGCCACAGGGAATTTAGAACTATTATCAGTAGAAAAAAAGTTAGTGCTTCTAAGGATTGGCCCCTGCGAAAGAAGACTCGCGAATAGATACCCTTTTTATAATTCTTGTTAAATGTTCATAAAGGACAAGATGGAAATTGGAAGCAAATTGGATCATTTAACTATAGTAAAGGAAGAAGAAAAAGTTAACTTAACCGACATCTGCTAAAGACCTTCTAGTATCGATGTTGCTTCGAAAAAAGATAAGAAAGATACATTTTCGTTTTAAAAACTTTTCTTAGGTTTGCTTAGTTAGGTTTATCTTCTATCTCCCTTTTCTTCTTTTAACATAATCAATTTATTTAAAAAAAAAAAATTCCATAAAAATAAGAAACAAAAGAAGCAACGTTAGAAAAAAAATCTCAATCGCTATAGGTTAAAGAAAAGGAATAAGAAAATAAAGTTTAATCCATGAAGAAAATGAGAAGGGGGCAAATTGTTACCTCTGATGTATCGAAAGTCGATTGGACAAAGAATGCAATGGAAGGTTTGGGATAAAAATAGAGTTTCTAAGAAAGACCAAGAGAGGGCGCTTACTTCATGGAGAAAGTTAACTTTATTGAGGCTTCATCAATAAGAGAACCTTTTTAAAGGGGGGGGGGGGGGGGGGGTTGAATTTAAAGGTTGGTGTGCCTGATGCTTTAGAGTATGGGGATAAAAAGTTACTGGTTAGCTCTTTTCTTCTTCCTGGCAACTTTTCACCCACTTCATTTAACCACAGTAGAAAATTTGGAAAAAACGAGTCAAGTTCCGCGTATAAGGGTCGCGTTTAAAAAATAGAAAAGTTAAACTTAGAACTGGACACCCCCAATTTTTGCCCGGGTACCTTTTAATACCAAGGGGGACTTTCTCTTCAATAAATACTTTTCCCAATACTCGCTTTTTATTCTGAAGACAAAAAAAACAATCAAAAGCAATTAGACCGCAACTGAGCTAATTGACCATAGATTTTTTTACCCACGAAAGTTTTACCTTTCCAAACATTTACGGCGTGAAATAACAAAAAGGAATTGTTTCTTAAAAAAAAAAAAGAAAGTAAAAAAGTTGAATTCGATATATTAAAAAAAAAAAGAATGAGAGGCGGATAGACTAAAAGAAAAGAAACGTATTTCCACCTCCATTAAATCTTAAAAATAGCTCCCTTAACTGACTCTCGCCCTTTAAAAAGCATTAAAAAAATTCCCCCTTTTTTCTGGGAATCCTAGCATCCCTTTACATAAACTTTTGAATAAAGGAAGCCAAGAGAAATCAGGGGCCTTTCTCAATTCCTTTTTGCTCCTCCTACCTCTTTTGCTCTAAGTGGAAAATAGGGATTTAAAATAATTGCTGTAATACATTCAGGGCTTAAGTTATTTCTATAAAAACAGGGGACCTAACAAGTAAGAACGTATAAAGGTAACGGCTAAAAACTATTGCATATATATATATATATATATATATATATATATATATATATATATATATATATATATATATATATATTAGTTTGTAAGTGTGTGTTAAGGATTAGTAAAAGTTAAGGATGGTCTATAGAAAAAAACTCTTTCCATGAACCTTATAGGCAAGAAACTCTCACATCAACAGAGGAAGTAAATTCTTATAATAAAACCTGTAATTACATTTATGGAATCTTATAATTTGCGTTTTCACCAAAATAGCACATAAATAGAGAGAGGTTCTTAATAAATTGGTTTTCAAAGACCTTGAATTTATAAAAGACTAGGGGGAATTAATAAAAGAAGGTAGAATTAATTAGGAGAATAAATAAAATAATTAAAGAGCCCGTACTCGCACCGCTACCCCTCGCACCCTACTCGCGCGGCCGTTTACCAGCGAATTCACTACTTAGGGTGCTATGCGCCCCACCCTATCAGTTTCATAGCACAGCCTTATGTGGAGGTCAATGTGTGGAACATCACAATAAGCTTATGAATTAATAAGACAATCTTAATTTATTATTGAATGAATCAATACCGTTTAAAAAAATAAATAAAAATAGGTCCGAGAATTTTCTGAATCGGCCCAGTAATTTTAATTTAGGCTCCACGCGTCTGCCCAGACGACACACAGACTTTTTTAAAAAACCTCTTTTTTGGACTCAAAACGTCAAAATCTCAAAATAGAATTTTCGAGCTATTTCAATACTTACTCTTTAAATTAGGAAAGTAAAAAGTACGACACAATTTCTTCAAAATGAGATGAGTACTTTTGAAGCTATAGGTGTAAAAATATGAATGTTTGTGCGCATGTGAAAGAGAAGCACATGAGCACAGAAGAAATGAATCTTATAAGGAACCAACAGTGGACTAATTATGACCTACTATCCAAGTTTCAGCAGTACCCAAAATGTTTCCTTATGTTTGAATTAGATTTCTGTCTTGGGATTTTCAAAATCGAAGAAATAAAAAAAAAGTTCAATTTTCAGAACGATCACATAGGTTCCGTTACCTTCGGTAGTCTTGGAATCAAAATAATCAGTATTTTATTAATAGCTAATTTCAAAAGAAAGCAGTGGAGTGAGTCACTCTAGGCTCTAGACCATGGGTCAACAACGGCTCGCGGGCCGCGATCCGAAGAAGTTAATAAATAAACTTAAGGAATGCAAAGTTTAAAAACTTAAAATTTGCATTGTTTATAGAGAACTCTCCGTAATCAAATGTCATTTAAACCATCAAATAAGATCAAGACGATATTAAGGTTTATTTAGGGAGACATAGATTGCGCTTGTCCGGCTTATTTCCTACTTTCCTAACCCTCTCCGATGGCTGAGTGTTGCATACTCCATCCGGCCCCCTGTAAACCATCGTATAAAGACCACGCCCTTCAACCAAAAAGGTAGGAGGCTGTAGACCTATATCTTAGTCACCAAATGTATCTCACATTAGTGGCTATCAAAAATGTTTATTTAAATTACTTGTTTTTGAAGGTGGTCCAACATCTATATACTCCCAAAACAATTTTTTATTACAATACGGTAAAGGAACATAAATTGTAAAAATTTGAAAGACGCAAGATACACACAAAGGTTTTAATTGAGAATACATGCGCTAAACAAAACGATACTTTCCAGAAAAGCCTTCATTATTTGCATTATTTATCTTTATTATTTGCCTCTAATAAAGATAATATAGCATACAAAGAAGAAGTACGCTATATTTAACGAGATAATGATAATTCACTATAGTAATAAAATTTAGATTTCTAAGTAGTAAGCTAATTCAGCTGAGCTCAAGTTGAATAGTTTCTAAGGCTTAACAAATGATGCAATAATCGATAAATAATCAAAATCCAATAAATGATTATGCAACAAAATCTAAATAAATAATCAATAATATATAAGACAAAATTAGATGGTTTGCGCAGTATATTCTTCCGAGATAAATAAAACTTTCCACTTGAACTAAGTGTCAAATAAAGGAATAACACAAAATGTCTTTCCACGAAAATTGTAATGACTTTAATGTCAAAGCAGCATTCAGCCTTCATAAGAAATCATCAGTGTCTAAAAGGGAAGAAAAAGAATTACATTAATAAAAAGATTTAGAGAGAAGTGAGTCTAGTTTATGTTGGAGATCGACGTGACAATCTCGAGGTCTCACGTCTTTTGAAGGCAAAAAGCTGCTTGATAATTAAGTCATTACAATTTATGTGGAGAGAGTTAATGTTATTCCTTTAAGATGATAACCTCCATAGACGCTCCCATATCTAATAAGTGTCAAATATATGTACTTAAAAACTTTATATATATATATAATTTCTAAATACAGGACGTACTTCTATACACATTACAATTAATTTGCCTATAACATTGTTTTTTTGTTTTTTTTATTCAATAATTTCCGTTTAAAAATAAATGTATATTATGTAAAGAATATATTATATCAGTTCATCTGTATACCACAAACAAGACATTGTTATTTAAAACGAAAGTTTTTAATGCAATATTATTTCTCCAACTTGTAATAATATAAGCTTGAGAAAATGTCATATGGTTCACCCTCAAATCCAGTAGGTTCTTAAAAAGATTATATTTAAGAGCTTTAATGATTTACATAAAGATTTATAAATATACTAATTTATTCAAAATCACTCTATACTCTATAATGTTCAGTGTAAAATGCTCTTTGATCGTGTTTTTATTTTAAAAATGGGAGTATTTTTACAAAGAATAAAAATACCGCTCCTAAGTAATATATTGAGTTTAGGGATTAATTTAACTAAAACTCCTGTTAAATTCGTAGAATAGAAAAGCGAGTTCTATTTTTAAATAAAAGGGTATTAGTGGAGATAATATTGTTTGTAAGCATGCTGTTATTTAATTCTATAAAGTAATGAGGAATTTCAAATTGAATTAATGTCTTTATATCCGTTTTAACGGATATTGTTAAAAGCTTTATAATAAATGAACTTAAATGAAAATAATTCATTACAATAAAATTAACCTTACGGTCTTTTTGATTTAACTAAATTAGATTCTAAATAATGTGATTTATATTAAAAAGAGCATACCAATAAATCTAATATATTTTCCATTCTGAATTCTCAAGTGGGCATTCAAGATATACAAATATCAAACTTATTCAAATTAATATTGAAATGGAAAACAGCAAATATGAATATCACCATCGGTCTTTTTAATTTATCTTTATTATTACCTTAATTTAATCTTAAGTAAAGAGAAAAAATTCTAAATTAAAATAAATTTAATAAGAGGTAATGATTTATTGATTTACTTTAAAGTAAATAGTAAATGAATAGATACACAGAATAGTTACAAGATAAGATAGGCTTTTATCCGTGGAAGAACCGCCTACAATTTTATCTTTCCATTCATCATTTATGCATATATCCGAAACGACTTTGTTGTCGGTATTTGAATAATATTAATTACAGTATGATCGTTTCAATGTTAGAGTCTTGAGATGACCAGTTTAAGTAAGAAATTAAGCATACATACGTGATGCCCCACGGATTATCATTTCAAGAAAAAATATTCAAAATTCCACTTACCTAAAACAGAAAAAAAGTACAACAATTTTAATAAATTTTACATAAATCAATATTATTTATTAATAAATTAATAAATATTATATATAGTCAAATACTCTCACAAGTCATAATGTAATGCCTCATCTAGACATAATACATTTATGATATAATGTATGCATGTGGTATGTGAGTATTAGAATATTTAAGCAAATATATTCACACAGTTGTTAAAATAAACTGCTAATTTATGTGACAAAAAGCTTCCTCCGGCCCTTTTATTGGACGAATGGTCAAATGGGAGTTAAAAGTCTGATTGAAATTTTACCTGTTTCGATTCCCAGTGGAGTCAAACTAAATTATAAATCGTCACTTATTTATTAAATGTTCACAGACGATTAAAATTAATATGAGACTGTATGAGAGCGTTTTTTTTGACAAACTCTTCACAATAGGATGAAAACTCTTTTAGTAAAAAAGATAAAAGCGATAATAAAATAAAAAATTATACGCATGAAGAGAAGTCAATGGGCACAGAAATTAATGTGACCAATAATTGTCACTATGTGACCCATCTATAAATTTAATCAACATCTGATCAAGGTATGGGGTGTTCACAAAAATGATTGACAAGTAGACATACAGGCATAAAACCAAATATTTGTACTGGTGTTTGAAACGGATTTCTATCTAGGAATTTTTAAATTTGGAGATATATATAAAAAAAAAATGACAATTAGAATCGTCACAATGCCTAGCTAAGCTCGGAAGCAAAAATAGAAAAAAAATAAAAGTGTGATTGAAAATATGTTAAAATGCATACAAATAAAACGTAAAAGATATCCTGATAAAACTTCCCTTCTTTTAAATATATAAAACTCGGCAAGCTGTCACATAATTTATAATTTAGATATTTATTTGTCGAGAATTCAACTTTTTACATTAGGTCGGTGCCATATTTTGAGATAGTTGATGCAACTATAATTCAAGTTTTAGATCCTGATTTGAAGCAAGGATTATAATTATTATAAAAAGTAAGAAAGTGGAGAAAGGAAGTGAGAAAATGCCACGACAAATTGATTTCGGCAGTTTCATATTTTCGAAAGATCACAATTATGATAATCAAGCACATCCTTAATTTTTATGTCAAATGATGATTTCGGTAGTTTTTAGTGTTAAAATATATTTTCGAAATATCACAATTATTATATAAAAGCTCAACTTCTATTTAAACATATATCAAATTGATTTTCAGATTTCACCGATAACCAAAAAATTGGAACATTAAGTTATATCAGGTCAGTGTAATAAGTTGGCTACAGTGTTTATTAAACATATCATTACCTCTTATTAAAGTTGATGCTATACATCCTTTACATTGAATCTAAAAAGTCTAGTAGTAATTGGAACTCTGTTTCGGAGTTTAATTAAACCAACGAAGTCATGAAATAAATGCTAAAAAATTAGAGGCAAATAAATTGTCTTCAATACTTTCAAAGTAATAACACAAATCATATTAAAAGTGTACCTACAAACGATTTAAATAAAATTATACAATGAAGTTATTAATGTTATATATACCTACATATATATATATATATATATATATATATATATATATATATATGTATATGTGTGTGTGTGTAAATTTAATTAGTCTATTGTTCTTTATATAAATAAAATACAATCGCCAAACGCATACCAGAGGGTACAAACGTTGTTTTTTTTTAAATTGTTTATTAACCTGTGAATTAAAATTAGCAAAAAATACAGAACTCTTAACTAGCTCCTTTTTATTTATTTATAATTCATCATAATAATGAAGAGTGAAAAAGATAAAGGGAGAACATTAGAGGGAAGCTAATTTAAAACTTTTATTTATTTTGAATAAATAGAGAGAAGTAGAAGTGAAAATTTGACTTTTTAGCCGAAGGGATTAAAAACTCTGGTTTAGAAAGGCCGGAAATAATGGGGTTAAAAAACACAAGTGAGAGATGGGGCTAGAGTGCCAGCCACGGCTAATTTAAAAGTTCCCTATGACAGGGTCCTAAAGGCCTCGATGGGAAATTATCAAGGAATTCGAACAACTTGGACCCTAAGGGTTTTCATGCTATTAACATTTTAGCAATTCCAGCGATACAAAAAAGTTGGCGGTAACAACGAAACGACGGCGTATAAATAAATAAAAATATAAACATAACTTCCCTATATTGCTAAAAAATATAACGTAAAAATAAAGGAAAAAAAGTCTGCTAATTAGTGTGGCATAAAGCTTCCTTGCGACCTATTTCGTATACTTTAATGATTTGATGCTTTCTTTTGCAACCTATTATTGTCAAATTTACTTCATTTTTCCCTCCTTTTTTTTAAATCTGTCAAAATTGTTTTGATTTTTTAGATGAATCAGTTTAGTAAAATTAAAGAGCGTAGACGGTTGTCATTAATCTGAGACTATCAGCGAGTTACTTTGACGAACCAACCAAATTTCATAAGAATTGGATGAGTAATTTTGAAGATATGGGTGAGAATAAATGGATGTTTGTGTGCTAGTGAAAGGTAAACAAATGTGTGCAGAAGGTTGAAACTTATATGAGACCAACAATGGGCTAAGTATACCCTACCATCCATATTCCATTAAAATCGGACGAGTAGTCTTTGAGATAATACAAAAAAGCGCAAAAATTGAGCGACAGTCATACAGACCGACAGACTGACATGGAACCAAAAATGTTCCCTGATGTCTGAAACGGCCTTCTGTCTTGGAATTTTTGAAATCGGGGACAGTAAAAAATGTTCGTTCTTGAGATCGATCACATAGCTTTCGTTTCCTTTGGTAAACTCGGAACAATAAAGGATATTGTTTGCACATTTCTGCTATAGTAAAATCAAAAACATAGTATTTATTTTAGTTATAGAAAGAAAAATGCAAATTTCTTTAAAAAGGATTAGTTTAAGAAAGCAAAACTAAAAATATAAGTGAAGTAACTCTATAAATCATGTTTATATGGATACAACAAAATTATACTTAAAATATGATCTCTTTTGGATTACCCGTCCTATAATTTGAACATATTAACTTATGTTTTAGACTGCAGAAAATGCTAAAAAGCTTAACCATACTTTAAGAAGAATGAGGTGATAAAGATTACATGAAAAATTACTAAAGATGAGATGTGGAAATGAAACAACAATGGCAAAAACTAAGAGACAGAAGGGTTAATTTATTCCTAACAACCAAAGAATATCAAATAGGATTAGGCTATTGCATACTTATTTGCCGGGTATTATGTTTTGGTGTAAAATTTAACTAATTTACAAGTTCATTAGACAATATGATATACCAATCTGATTTAAATAAAAATCACAAAATTATTGTAATTTATTACCATTAGCATTATGTATTATTATACGAAGTAAAACCCGATGGCTACTGTTTTCTGAAAGGGATTATATCCAATGGGAATTGGAAAGGTAACAAAGAATTTATTTATTTATTATTATTTAGTGGCAGACTTTTGTTAAACTTTTTTCACTAAGAATTTAAAATATATCGGCCGGAAGTGAATACAAACCATTAACGGGAGAAATCTCGAAATAACTTAACATTTGATAGAGCGAACTCTGAAAAAGGGAAGGGAGCAGACGTTGCCAAGATACATTTGCGTCTGCAGTCTACAGTCTACATTATGGCAGAACTCAATAGAAGGCCACCAGGCATTAAGAAAAAAATCGACTTCTGATAAAACTAGTTGTAGAGGCTTTGTTAATGCCCTATACTTCAATATTCTACATTGAAACTGTATAGGAACTGGTGACGACGATAATTATTAGTATAATATACATATATAAATATATATATATATATATATATATATATATATATATATATATATATATATATATATATAATATGAAATAAAATAAACGTAGAGCTGATAATAAGTAAATAATCCCTTTGATTTTTTATTTATAAATTACTTTGAAGAATATTTAAAAATCATTAAATATTTCATAAATTTATAAAGTTAGAACAAACCCTTTATTTATTTACAAAAAAAAATTATTTCATTTCAAGACAAATGTTGTCCGTATTATCTATTATTTATCCTATCTCTCCTATTTTTATTAGATAACATATATATATATATATATATATATATATATATATATATATATATATATATATATATATATATATATATATACACTTTATTTTAACATAAACTTTAACTAGTTAAATATAAAAATATAAAATTACTTGCATTTATTGAGCAGTATAAAATTTAATAAAATCTAAAACTGAATTTCTGAAAAAATGTTTTACTACTTTTCTCCAAGGTATTTTAAAATAAGTAAATTAACAATAAGTTCTAATAAAAGTATAAAATGTTATATAGATTTGATACTAGTATAATAAGAACAACATAGAAAAATAGAAACTAGTGAACAATCAGTCTGACTTCACGAATATATTGGAGGATGGTCAATTTCTACAACTCTTAATTATTATTATTATTTATCTCTATATCTTTGTGTACGTTCAATAAAACATTTTTGTACTTTTGAGTGACGATTAATTATACATACTTTTCATCAGACTCCACTCAATGACATTAATCACTAAAGAAAAAAGTAAATCTAGGAGAATATAAAATATTGTTGAATTAGAAATTAAAGTGAATGATAAGACGCTGTAGGAGAATTAATATGAATGAATGTAAAGAAAATTTGTGAAGGAGCAGTGGTGTGTCAATAAGAAGTCATCATTCAAGAAAATGTGAGGGAATATGAAGATAGAATACATAAATTTGAAGTAAGCTTAAGAAAATGTGTGAAAGAAGATGAATAAATGAGAGGAGAAGAAAAACCTTAAAGAAACTTTATATGAAGTAGAATAAACCAGGGCCGTCCACGGGGGGGATGGATGGCGCAAGTTGCGCCATTGAAAAAAAAATTGGGGGGGAATTGAGAAAATTTGGGGGGGATTTAAAAAAATTCAGTAATCACAGTTATAAAATGTTTACTAGTTTGCAGTAACTCTCATACCTTTCGTAAGTTTTTGATGATAACGATAGACCTAATATCCTTTATTATCGTTAGAATATGTGAGCGATAATTCCAACTAAGAAAAAAAGTAGGTTTCTAGGAGGTAGGTGTAATTCACAGTGTTAAACATAAACTGGTGTCACTAGAGGGGGGTTGTTTAGATAAACATTATCTTCTCGTCTCACTCTCTCTGCCTTCTCACCCTTATTTTAATCAAAGCGTCATAAAGGGCTCTAGCCTGAGCGTCTCATTTTTATTTCAGACTCAGACCACTCACCTTATTAAAATTAATATCGGTCTAGTCTAAGTCTGTCTTAGTATAGAAGCGTTTAGTGATAATTATTAGCCGGCCAAAAGATTCTATATTCGCGCTAACGTACGTAGTGAGAGTGAGTACGTGTGATTCCGTGGTGCGTGACGTGTTGTTTTTGTTGTTGTTGAGATTTGAGAGGCGTATACTTACTACTGTTTCAAAACAAAGCAATGCCTCGAAAATTAAAAAAAACGTTTAAATATAAGTGCTTAGAGCTTATGTGCAACACGGTGCACCGAAACGACAAGTGGTTGGAGCACTGTAAGAAAAAACACTTATATAAGGTCAAAAACAATATTGACATCAAATATAGCATAACTGAAGTGAAAGAAGGTGATGGCCCTTGGACGTCCTACATTGAGCCAAGCGGACACCCTACGCTAATTAAAGAATTCGAAACTGCTACGAATCCATCAAACGGAGCAAGGTAAATAATAGTGCAACGTTTTTACAATTAATGAAATTTTACTTCACTAATTAATTTTCTTTTCAATCAGTGAGCAATTACCAACTGATCGTAATTTTTTGTAAATTTTAAGTGAGGTATCATTTTAAAGGTATTGAAGAGTAAATCAAAATGATAAATCTCGTTTCCAAAATGGCCATTTTACCCCCGAATTTACCAAAATAATCCCCAAATTTTTTTTATCCCCCTCCCACCGCATAAGGGGTCATACAAATGAGGAAAAAATGCATAAATAGTTATCTCTGTGATCCAATGATATTTCGTAAATACAATTTTTTTTTTTAATTTTTGAAATGGTTATTAAATGGAAGCGACTGATGAGTCGATTACAAATATATGACTTTTTATGACTAATGTGCTTCTAACCGCCAATATTGCGTTTTAACGCCAACATTTTCTTAAACAAAGAGACATCTACTTTACTGCCCTTACCCTACGCTATTTTTTCTTTTGGGGGGATCTATTTAAATTTGTTTATATTTTTTATCTTTCATAAAGTGGGATGGGAAAGTACTAAAATGGTAATTTAGTTCATAATACCGTATATATGCCGAATAGTCTACGAAATCATAAAAAGTACTTGCTTGATGCAAGTACTTCGGTTGAACGAAGGTTAAACTTTTTTGCCCAAAAACAGAAAACTATTGCCAACTTTAACAATCATAATTTCATTTTATATTTTTTGTAATTTTCAAGTTGGGTATCATTTTAAAATTACTGAAATGTAGATTACAAATATATATCGCGTTTTCGAAATGGCGGCCACTTTACCCCCCAAAAAATTTAAACAAACCCAAATTTACCCAATTGCACTACCCCATTAGGATAGGTCCTATAAATTTGGCAAATATATATAAATATACATATCTGTGGCCCAATGAAAGTTCCGGGAGTTGATATAAAAATGTAAAATTTTTGAAATTTAAGGGAGCCATAACTCCGGAGCCCCAAAAAATGTATGATCTGAAAATTCAGAGTTGGGTATCATTTTAAAGGTATTGAAATTTGGTTCACAAAAATATATCGTTTTTCTAAAATGGCGGCAGTAAAAGGCAAAAACAAAAATTTTACAAAACACTGCTTTAATTTAATCTTAGCTCGCTATGTTACCTTAACATCACTATAACTCACTATCATCTGTTAACACCTCTTCCTAATCTCAAAATTTCGAATTTGAAATGCTGTTTAAAAAAATATAATTAACCCTAGAACGCTAACCATATTTTTTAACCTCTTATGACTAACCTTGAGTCATATTGACTCCCTTATCAATTATACCCAGTTATATTAAAATATAAAGGCCTAATATGTACATTATTTTTTAACACGTTTTAGTGCTAGTTGATGGGACACTTGGGTGCTTTGTTTGCCAGATTTTTTTTTTTTTTCCTTTTAATTCCGGTTTTTCAATCTGGACTACTATTACATATCCGGTTATGTTATCTACCGGAGTGGTTTTATTTACTTTTTTATGTATCTATTTTTCCTTTCCTTTGGTTTTTCTATTTCGTAAATTGTTTCAATTAATTTATCATTTTCCTCATCATTGCTGATGGGATCAAAAAATGCATTTTCTATTTTCAAATCAGGGTCCAAATCACAACCGTCACCATTATTGTCGAATACGCTCTTTTTCATAATCGGTCATTTCCTTCATCAAGCGATAAATGTCGTTTGGATCATTGTATTTTTTCTCCATTATTTGACTAAATTCATATTCTATTAACTTTATATAATTTATACATAAAAAGACAAAAAAAATATAACAATTTATACTTATAAATGAATAAATTACAATTATATTACCTTTAATTTGAAATAATTATTGAATTAAAAGTTATATAATATCTAATTTATAAGATTTGAAATGGCCAAATAAACAATAACACGACATACTATTCTAAAAAATACTATTCTGCGTCAAAATGACCTACAAAATATTTACGTGTAAGACTAAACAGGAGTCAAAATGACTCCGTGACTGCAGAAAAACAAATGATATGTCCTCTTTAGAATCTGAATGTGGAACTGATAGAAGTGTAGAAGGGTCATTCAAGGGTGGGAGATAGCATAGCTGAGATGTGGGAGTTCTGTGTTTTACAGACATCGTGCATTCGTAGTTAAAAAAAAATGGAGTCATGTTGACTCCAGGTTAGCTTACTAGGGTTAAAGCAGTTCCAGTATTGTGGTCACAATCCTGGTCGTATTTTTTTTTTTTTTTTTAATTTTAAGTGAGGTATCATTTTAAAGGCATTGAAGAGTAGATTGAAGATTATAAATCGCGTTCCCAAAATGGCCATTTTACCCCCGAAATTACCAAAACAAAACCTCCAAAAATACATTTAAAGGTATGAAATACAGTTTTGCCACATCTTGTGTACTCCAAGTTTATAACAAGGGTGTTTTTCTCTTTATAGATTACCGTTAATTGGGCCAGAAGATATTCTTCCTTCTGAAACATCTGCGTCAAATTTAAGCACTGGTCAAGACCGCAACGTCGAAGAAGTTAAGCTAACTTTTGACAACAAAAGAAGAGTTGGTACAGAATTTCCGTTTGAAATGCTTTGTCCCGACACAGAAACGGAGCTGACCACGCCGTTCAATGAACCTGACCTGCCGGTGCCAATGCCACCAGAAGAACGGCTCATTGATCAAAACAAAGAATACAACATGACTGAACCTATTCTTTTAACTGCAACTTCATCTTTCTCAAATGATTCGACAGATCCAGCTTTTTATGCAAACAAAAAACTTTCTGCAGAACTAATTAACGAGGCTCTAAAACTGGAGTCCCAAAATTTATATATGATCAATTTTCCTACTTCCTGTGGTAGGAAATTCAATCCGAATGTTAAAAAAACTCTTTTGCCTAATGGAACAACAAAAGAAAGGAAATGGCTTGTTTATAGTAAACATAGTGATGCTGTGTTTTGCTTGCACTGTTTGATCTTTGCTTTGCCATCGGAAAGAACAGTTTGGGGCACTACTGGATATAGGGGTTGGACGGACCACAGAGGAGACCGAGACGTTGAACTCCATGAGAAGTCAAAAAACCATGTATCTTCTCAAATTGCAAGACTGCAATGGATATCTAAAAGAAGGATTGACAAAGATCTGACCGAGCAAAGCGATAAATTGGTAAGTCACCATCGTGAAGTTCTATCAGTCATTATAGACTGCTGTCGTTATCTAACGGAGGAGATGTTGGCTTTTAGAAATAAAGACTCTCTGAATGGAAAACTTGTAAACTTATTTAGATTGCTTGCTAAGTATAATCCGGACGCAAGAGTTTATTTCGAGAAGCTTGAGAATTCGAAAAAGAAAAAAACCAAACTTGTTTCTAATTTGCTAAGTCCCAGGAACATATTTGAATTAATAAATGTCATGAATGGAATTGTTGTTTCAAAAATCGTGGAACGACTTAATGAAACCAATACGTACTCCATAATTCTTGACTCCACCCAAGATGTCAGCAAGAAGGAATGTACAACCTTGCTAGTTCGATATGTCGAGCACAGAGATGGATATGGAGAAATCAAAGAGAACGTGAAACCAGAAGAGCGACTTGTGAAGGTATTTACTAGCGGAGACACAACTGGTGAATACTTGTCATCTGAGCTGCTGAAAACTCTACAGGCAATTGGAATTGATAAGAGTGGTATGGTTGGTCAGAGTATGGATGGTGCGGGAAACATGCGTGGTCGATTTAGTGGAGTTAAATCATTTGTCCTTAGAGAATGCCCAAAAGCTTACTATATTTGGTGTTGTTCCCATAGGTTTGCCTTGGTTGTTGAGAAGTCAATGGAAATGTGTCCTCAAATAAGGGACATGTTCTCCATTCTTCAAGAGCTATATGTTTTCATGTCTGGCCACAAAAGACACCACACTTTTGTGGAAAAGTTGGAAAAAGGTCCATGTCAGGCTAGAAGAAAGCGTTTGAAAAGGGTCAATACTACTAGATGGTCCAGTAAAAGTGATGCCATTAGCACAGTTATTACTTGCTATGATGTGCTGAGAGAAGCTTTAGAAGACATAACTGTTGACACTCGATCAGACACAGATTCAAGATCATCAGCAAAAGGACTTCTTAAAGCAATATCCGATTTTGATACTGTTGCGACCATGATAATTGCTTCAGAACTTTTCCAAGTTCTTTCGCCAGTGACTGCTTGTTTACAGTCTAAAAATATTGACTATGGAATTGTTCCAACTGTGGTTTCTGATACCATTTCAAGACTGGAAACCTTGAGAAACGACGTAGGATGGAGGAAAATGGGGGATCGCATCAATAGTTTTGCAGCTGAACATAATCTCCAGCAAAATTCAAGTAGGAGAATACGAAAAAGGAAAAGGTTCATGGACGAACTTGCCATCGATGAAACCCTAACTGATCCAATGGCAAAAATGAGAACCGAAGTCTTCTTCAAACTACTTGACTCCCTGAATTTACAGCTGCAGAGTCGCTTTCCTGAAAACTCTCTAAACATAGTACAACAAATGATATATTTCTCCCATGAAAAGTTGCTAAAAAATGGTGAAAACATGGACTCTAGCCTAAACCCAATTCTTATCAGTGACTTGTGTCAATATTATGGACTTGATCCTGAAGTACTTTGTGAAGAGGTTAATGTCTTCAGCCAGTTATACAAAATAAGTTATACAAACATTGATCTAGCAGATGTTCTAAGTTCAAATAATGCAAATTACGAGAGTCTAAGTCAAAGCAATAAAGATAGTGATGCACAAGATTCTTCAGAAGAAAAATCTGATGGCCTTAGTAAGGACTCTAAGATGGGCAAACATAGATATCTTGATCAATGGATCAAAAAAGGTTTTATCAGGCCCTATAGGTGTTTATTAAACATTTCTGGCTTTCCATATTTAACAATGCTGTATCAGATAATTCTTGTACTACCAGCAACAAGCTGCTCAGCTGAGAGAATTATGAGCAAACTAAAGATTGTTAAAAATAGATTGAGAAGCAGTATGGGAGATACCTGGTTGTCTGACATGCTGGTCCTTTCATCCGAAAAAGATATCTTAAAATCAGTTCCTAATAGTGAAATAATAGACAAGTTTGCCTTAACAAGTGAAAACAGAAAAAAACTACTGCTCTACAAAGGCTACGAAGGATAGGAGACAGTATAGTAGGATAATCTTGTCACATCACGCCAGTAGCCAATGCAAGCACTGTTCATTATTAGTTTAGTATGTAAAATTTATTGTTTGTTATTAACATTTTTTTAGCCTACCATTCTGAGGTTAAGTATCTTCATTAAAAGTAAAGCTTGGTGTTAAATGTTTGGTTAATTTACTTACACTTGCAACCTATTGTTTTCTCATTTCATAGATAGCTTAATTGAGGTATAAAATTAGTTATTGCAGGTACCTGTAATAGTCAATCTTTTTGAATTGAAAGATCAAAAATTCAGCTGTGTAGTTAGTTCAGTATAATATTTATTTTCCTTATTTATTGTAGTATTGTAGGCCTATTTTTGAAACCTACTATTGGAACAATAAAAAATCATTTTTATGATAATAAAAATGAATAATATTCCATATTACAATATTAAAATATTCCACGAATAATTTGGATAATGTAAATATCCCTCTGACTCAAAGGTTTTAGAGAAAATATTATTTTAATTTTCTACTTTTTTGAGCCAATTTTTAGAAATTGAACACCAATTTTTGCTAGTTTAACATTATAATTCTCTCTTTTTTAAGCTTCTGTTATGAATGAATTCCACTGGGAATCGATATCAAGTATACAAAATGCAGTAAACATTTTTTTCATGTGATTTTAAGTGAACTTTTCAGAAAAATATAGGGTCTAAAGGAAACCACGTTCTTCATAGGGCCATTTGACCCTTTGAAGGGCAGAATCAGAATAATTTTTTATTTATTTATTTATTTTTTTTATTAAACTACGCTTTAAGTGCTACAACTTTTATCTGTAAGAGTTTAAATGTTACTATTTTTAAGTATAGTTTAAATTGTAAAATTCAAATGGGGTATGCTCCGAAAGAGTATGCTTGTAAGTGAATCTCCTGAAGGTGAAGGTTTTTATATGTTGGGGAGGGGGAGGGGGGGGGGGGGGAGTTGGTTTGTTTTGGGGGGGAATTCGCGCCATCATACTTGGGGGGGATGGACACCCCTGGAATAAACTAATGATGATACAACACAAGATAATATATAAAAATGACTACATTAAATGAGAATAAGAAAACAATGTAAGCAAATAATTAGAGGGTGGTAGAATAAATTAATTAGGAGAAAAAATATGTAAAAGAGATGAGAGAGATGACATGAGGACAGAAGGAGGTGAGATGTGAAATGTGAAGCATAATTAGAGGAAAAGGACAAGGTAAAAGAAAATATGTGTGGAAGAGCAAAATACTATTCTGGACATTGGCAGGTGTGTCTAAATAAGAAGCTCTAAACAAAAACATATTATATTGAATATTGGATAATCTACAACAATCTTCTTATACAAGACCATTTTTATCCTTCTCAAGTATTCCTAATTGCTCTTTAGGACGTAAAAAGATTGAAACATGTTACTCCAAACAAATAAGTGACCTCAATTATCTCAAATTCATATTTAAAAACCTATCCTAAACCTAGCCTATACAAACCTAAAAACAATTGCCCCGATATTTCATCGAGAATAACCTACATCAAACAATAGTTATAACTAGCTGGTCCCGTGGCCGCCGCAAGCGGCGGCCAGCGGAACTCAGCCAGCTGTTGGCGCTGGTATAGTGTTGGCGCCGGTATAGTGTTGGCGCCGGTATAGTGTTGGCGTACGTATAGTGTTGGCGCCGGTATAGTGTTGGTGCCGGTATAGTGTTGGCGCCGGTATAGTGTTGGCGCTGGTATAGTGTTGGCGCTGGTATAGTGTTGGCGCTGGTTTAGTGTTAGCGCGCGCATAGTGTTGGCGCCGGTATAGGGTTGGCGCCCGTATAAAATTCGTGAAAATCGAAAGTCACCCGATCGGGTCGACATATATATCATTTTAAAGGTTTTTGCAAGGCGATCAAGAAAAACTATAGTTTTACCCTTATAAAGCCATTTGGGGAAATTTTAGAGGCTAAAAACGGGTGAAAATTGGGTTTTTAGTGCGTAATTCAATTTTAATCTCTCATAGTAGGCGTACTTTAGGTCCGACCGCGTCATGTCTTACATGGGCTTAAAAGTCTATTTGCGGGCTACAAAAAAGGGCTGTAGATTTTTTCTCCACGGGATACAGGGAAAACGCTATGCCGATTTGTAGAATTACGAAAAAGCCCTTAAACGGATATTTCGGCCCTCCCACGGCGGCCGGGCACCGACGAAAAAAAAATCGTATAGGGTTGGTGCTCGTATAGGGTTGGCGCTTGTATAGGGTTGGCGCTTGTATAATAATAATAATAATAATAATATAATAATACTTTATTCCACCATATACATATTACAATTTTCCATAATTACAGAAAAGAAAACCTATTATATAAAATATAAAGTAACCTAAATTTACATAAATGGTGCACACCCGCATAAGAAACTATATAGGACTGTATAGGACTCGTACTTGTGTAGGTCTCAAACTCCTGTAGTCCAGGTACTCGTCCAGTCCGGCATTCTAAAGGTGTCGGCTAGACGATCATGAAAAACTATAGCTTTACCTGGATAAAGCCATTCGGGGAAATTTGAGAGGCTAAGAACGGCTGAAATTTGAGTTTTTAGTGTGTAATCCAATTTAAATCTCTCAAAGCGTGCGTACTTTAAGTCCGACCGCCTCATGTCTTATACGGGCTTAAAGGTCTATTTGCGGGCTAAAAAAAAGGTTAGTTGCGTTTTTCTCCACGGGATACGGGGAAAAAGTTAAGCCACTTCAAAGAGCGGAAAAGAATGGATTTATTAATTTTACACTGAACCCCAGATTATACAACTTTTATTCTCCCAAAAAGTTTTGGTTTTAGAACCCTAATTTTTTGCATAGCATCATTTATTACGGCTTTCTACCCGAAAAAAAATTAAGAACCCCGTAAATGCGTCCAAACAAATTTTATGGGCACATACAAATTTCAAAATTATGGGGGGTACCCGGAAATTTTTTTTTTCCGGAAAATACTTTCATAATCCTTTTTGTGGTGTCAAACAACGGGTGTATATCGAATTTGGTCAAAATCAGAGCACCATGCAAAAATTTGTCGAAATTTCCCAGATTTTGCCGTTCTCGATTTCGGGGAAATTTTTGGTTGACAACCATATATGTGTTATACATGGTTGGAAAGGTCTTTTTATTTCACTTGGGGTCATACCCATAAATTTTTTTTTACCTGACCAATATTTTCCGAGATAATGGCGATCAAAAATTGGGACTTTTTGGCGGGAAACCATGTTTTGTGGGCTTTTCTCGGAAAATATTGATCGGGAAGAAAAAAATTGAAGAGTGTCTCCCCTATTAAAAAAAAATAGCTTTCTAACCATGTGAAAAACATGTGGGGTCATCGACCAAAAAAAAAATTTTTTTTTCCCCCAAAAAAAATCCAGCCTACTTACTTACCTGTGATTATTTTCTTGAAAATCGAAAGTCGCCCGATCGGGTCGATATATATATCATTTTAAAGGTTTTGGCAAGGCGATCAAGAAAAACTATCGCTTTTCCGGGAAAAAGCCATTTGGGGAAATTTTAGAGGCTAAGAACGGGTGAAAATTGGGTTTTTAGTACGTAATTCAATTTCAATCTCTCGAAGTGGGCGTACTTTAGGTCCGACCGCGTTGTGTCTTATATGGACTTAAAGGTCTATTTGCGGGCTACAAAAAAGACAAATAGAGTTTTTCTCCACGGGATACAAAGAAAAAGTTGAGCCACTTCGAACCTCGAAAAAGTGGGGATTTATTAATTTTAGACTGACCCCAAATTATTCAACATTTTTTTCCTCAAAAAGCTTTAGCCTTAGAACCCAAATTTTTTGTATAGCGTCATTTATTACGGCTTTCTATACGTAAAAAATTTAAGAACCCCGTAAATGCGTTCAAACAAATTTTATGGGCATATAAAAATTTCAAAATTATGGGGGGGACCCGGAAAATTTTTTTTTCCGGACAATTCTTTCATAATCCTTTTTGTGGTGTCAAACACCGGGTGCATACCAAATTTGGGGAAATTCGGAGCACCTTGCAAAAATTTGTCGAAATTTCCCAGATTTTACCGTTCTCGATTTGGGGAAATGTTTTGGTCGACGACCCCATACGTGTTATATATGGTTGGAAAGATTTTTTTTTTCACTGGGGGTCATACTCACAAAACTTTTTTTCCCTGACCAATATTTTCCGAGATAATGGCGTCCAAAGATTGAGTGAAATTTGGGAATTTCGATGTTTTTTGGGCTTTTCTCGGAAAACATTGATCGGGAAGAAAAAAGTTCGAGAGTGTCTCCGCTATTAAAAAAAATTAGCTTTCCAACCATGTATAAAACATGTGGGGTCGTCGACCAAAAAAAGATTTTTTTTTTTTACTAAAAAAAAAGCTAGGCTAGGGACCTGTGATTATTTTAGTGAAAATCGAAAGTCGCCCTATCGGATCGACATATATATCATTTTAAAGGATTCGGCAAGGCGATAAAGAAAAACTATAGTTTTATCTAGATAAAGCTATTAGGGAAAATTTTAGAGGCTAAAACCCGGTAAAATTTGAGTTTCTAGTTCATAATTCAATTTTAATCTCTCATAGTCGGCGTACTTTAGATCTGACAGCCTCGTGTCTTATATGGGAATAAAGTCCTACTCGTCGACTACAAAAAAGCCTTGAATCGTTTTTCTCCACAGGCTACCGGGAAATCGCTATGCCAGTTTAAAGAAATTCGAAAAACCCCTTAAACGGATATTGGGGCCCCCAAGGCGCTAAGGTACCGGTAAAAAAAAATATCGAATGAGTTTTCGGTCAAAAACCGTGAGATAGAGACGCCCACAAAAAATCTGCCCGATATTCGCATTTAAGAGGGAGCTACGGGGATTTAAAGTCGAAATAGCGACTTAAAGCGAAGTAAGTGGCGGAAAACGGGGGAAAATTCCCAATTATTTTGACATTTTCGCCCCTGGAAGAGAACCGTGTGCATTGAAATTATAAATCGACCGAGTCCTTTGAGGGGACCGTACCCCGGAAATACCCTATAAGTCCCGTCGGGAAACTCTCGAGTTTAAGGGGCCAGTTACCACCTCGAAGTCAGCAAAGTCGTGTTTTTTGGCCAAAATCGACCAAAAATGGGGGTTTTCACCCCCCCATGGGAAAAATGTCGTTAGCTAAGAAAAAAGAAAAACGGTTTCTCTTAGGCCACTATGTGCCAAAAGTACCCTGGGAGTCCTGTCGAGAAACTTCCGAGTTTAAGGGTCCATGTACCGCCTCGAAGTCGGCGGGGTCGGCCGAAAAAATGCGGAAACCGGGCCGTCGGAGAGACGCGGTCCGCCCCCGCCGCCGCCCCTCACCTTCGACCGCCCCCTCGTATTTTTTTCCTTGAAGGAATCACTTTTGCCTATTAATCGCCCTCCAAACGGTATTTCCACTACATATAATCGTGGAGAAAAAAAATGACTCGGCAAAGTCGTGTTTTTCGGCATTAATCGACCAAAAATGGGGGTTTTGGCCCCCCCACGGGAAAAATGTCGTTAGCTAAGAAAAAAGAAAAACCGTTTCTCTTAGGCCACTATGTGCCAAAAGTACCCTAGGAGTCCCGTCGGAAAACTCTCGAGTTTAAGGGGCCGTTTACCACCTCGAAGTCGGCAAATTCGTGTTTTTCGGCCAAAATCGACCAAATATCGGGGTTTTAACCCCCCCCCCCCCCCCAGGGAAAACCGTCGGTAGTTAAGAAAAACGGAAAACGGATTCTCGTAGGCCACTGTGTGCCAAAAGTACCCTGGGAGTTCCGTCGGGAAACTCTCTAGTTTAAGGGACCGTTTACCACCTCGAAGTCGGCAAAGTCGTGTTTTTTTGGCCAAAATCGACCAAGAATGGGGGTTTTCGACCCCCGGCACGGCGCCCGGGCACCGGTGAAAAAAAAAATCGAAGAAGGTTTCGGTAAACCACCGTGGGGTGAAGACGCCCACCGAAAATCAACTCGATATTCGCACTTTAGAGGGAACTACGACGGTTTAAAGTCAAAAAAAGCGGTTTAAAAAAAAGGGTCGAAAAAGACGAAATTTTCGAAACTTTGACATTTTTTTTCCCGAACACTATAAGTGGTAGAGAACTGATTTTTTGTATAGCGTTATTCCTTATATATGTCTACACGTAAAAAAATCAAGGGTACCATAAAATAAATAGGGAAAATTTTATGGGCAGACGAAAATTTCAAAAAAACGGGGGGGGCCCTATAATCGAAATTTCGAAAAACGAAGGGTTTGTTGGTGTGTCCGACACCTAACCCTAAAAGATGCAATTGGTCCCAAATCTCCACATTTAAAACCCTAGGAGGAGATACAAATACTTTTTTGTAACTCGTTAACTGAAATTTCACTTTTTTCGGTTTTGATCCCCCCCGTACGGCGCCCGGAAACCGGCGAAAAAAAACCGAAAGGGTTTTCGTGTACAGGACTGTACGGGTCAGACGCCCAATAAG
The DNA here is from genome assembly GCA_951217055.1 of Gerris lacustris. Taxonomy (NCBI): domain Eukaryota; kingdom Metazoa; phylum Arthropoda; class Insecta; order Hemiptera; family Gerridae; genus Gerris; species Gerris lacustris. Next base: position 54,883,150 of record OX578278.1, read on the forward strand.
TTTCGTTTGTCTAAACGCATTTTAAGGGGGGCTACGGGGGCCCCGAAGTTAACAAAAGCGGGGGGAAATATATACAGACAAAAATTTCAAAAATTCGTGGGGGGCCCCAAAATCGAAATTTTGAAAAACGAAGGGTTTGTTGGTGTGTTCGACACCTAACCTGAAAAGGTGCAATTGGTCCCAATTTCCCACTTTTAAAACCCTAGGAGGAGATACAAATACTTTTTTGCAACTCGTTAACTGAAATTTCACTTTTTTCATATTTGATCCCCCCCGTACGGCGCCCGGACACCGGCGAAAAAAAACCGAAAGAGGTTTCGTGTAGAGGACAGTCGGGGTCAGACGCCCCATAAGTTTCGTTTGTCTAGAAGCAATTTAACGGGGGCTACATGGGCCTCCAAGTGGACATAATTGGCGGAAAACGGGGAAAAAATTTCCAAATTTTTTTGACATTTTCCGCCCCCGGAAGAGAACCGTGTGCAGTGAAATTATAAATCCACCGGTTCCTTTGAGGGGACCGTACCCCGGAAATACACTATAAGTCTCGTCGGGAAACTCTCGAGTTTAAGGGGCCAGTTACCACCTCGAAGTCGGTAAAGTCGTGTTTTTCGGCCAAAATCGACCAAAAATGGGGGTTTTCGCCCCCCCACGGGAAAAATGTCATTAGCTAAGAAAAATGGAAAACGTTTTCTCTTAGGCCACTATGTGCCAAAAGTACCCTGGGAGTCCCGTCGGGAAACTCTCGAGTTTAAGGCTCCATGTACCGCCTCCAAGTCGGCGGGGTCGGCCGAAAAAACGCGAAAATCGGCCCGTCTGCGGGACGCGCACCGCCCCCGCCGCCGCCCTTCGCCTCCAACCGCCCCTCGGTATTTTTTTCTTTAAAGGAATCACTTTCGCCTATCGATCGCCCCTCAAACGGAATTTCCACTACGTATAGTCGAGGAGTAAACAAATGATGAAATTTTTTTTTTCGCTTTTTCCGTTTTGCGGTAAAACGGGGGCGGTTCCCGACGCCAAACGGAAAGTAGGGAAAATCCGCGGGGGTTATTTTCTCACTCCTCGGGCACCCCCCTAAATTGTATCAGGTGGGCAAAAATTCAGCGCGCGCGGTTGCCGCGCCGCGATTTTTTTAAGAAAACCCGCGACCGCGAAAAACGGTTTTTTCCGCATAACTCGGATGCGGTCGACCGCAGCGGTCCGACCCAAAGGACCTTTTTTGTAGGCCTCTAAATTTAGAAAAAAATAGTTTTTTGTTTTTTTTTTTAAAGTGAACGGGGAAAAAGATACACGCGTCCGAAAAAGGCCCCGAAATCTGGTGTTTTCGAATTTTAGCGCCCCCCCCGTGCGTCGGGGGGGAAAAAGTTTCCTCTAAAAGACGTTCCCCTCGGTGCGCCCTACGACGCCGCGGGGTCGGAATATTTTTTTTTAGCCGCCCGCGGTCCCCGGACCCCGCCGGGAAAACGGGCGATATCGTCGCCCGTAACCGGGAAACGGGTCACCGGAGGCGGTTTTCACGCGGTCCCCGACCGTTTTGGACCTGAACACACCCGGCCCCCGAAAATCGCTCCCCTACCTCCACCGGGGGGCCGTATAAGCTTCGGGAAATAGTATTATCAACAAAAAAACATAATAGAAGAAAATGATCGGAACAAGTTTGCTTTAACAAGTAGATATTCATATAAATAATAACTGGGGTGTTGTAGCGGGGAGTGAGTTGTAGAGGGTAGCGTAGTTTGACGAGGGTTCATAAAGAAAGGCCAACAAAGAAACTCTAGCCCAGCTCATGTCTACACTTAAACCTACAACAACTAACAAAGCTTATTCAAAAGTACAGAACAAATTTCATAAATTGGACAGCTACCAATTAATAAATAATAAACTCAGTCTTGTTACCCATACCGAGTGAGAATAAAGAAACAATGAATTTATTAAAACACCCGACTTTATTTTTATTAAACACATTTTTTAAACATTGTAATAGAAATTTATGTAGTTACAATATCATCATTAGATTAAAAATAAAAACATGTATAATTATTGTCCACATAAAATCTTTATTCATTTGCTTGTTTATTGTAAACATATATGGACTATATATTATCATAATGGAATACAATAACACATCAATAGTGCGTAGTAAGTAGCATTAACAACGTTTAATGTTTTTGTAGTATAAAGAGCAACATGGGGATCAAAAGCATTTGCTTATACTTTCTGTAAATTGTTAGAAATTTTACTAACTTAATTGTTCCCAATGTTTATATATGTATGCTGTACACATGTATTAACAATAAATCTTTAGTCTTAAAATATACTATCAATTAGTGTGTCACATAGCATCCTCGCATCCTATCACGTACTTTATTGATTTCATGCTTCTACAACCCATTATTGCCTAATTTATTGGATCGTTTCCTCCGTTTTTTTATTTTCTCATATAAAGACAAAGTATTGTGATGGCAAGAAAATTCGATTTTGATGGATTTACTCGTTTTGAGGCCCCTGAGTCCAAAAAAGTGTTTTTAAAAAATGTCTGTCTGCTGTCTGTCTGTCGTCTAGAGTCCTAGAGTCTAAATTACTCGGCTAATCTTGACGAAATTGGGCATACATGTTCAGAAAAATCATACCCCGAGGCGAAATCGAGAAATTAATTTTAGCTCCAAATTTGGGGGTGCTACCCCCCAAAAAATTTGAAAAGTTTTCCCGGGAAAAATCTAGTTCCTGAGAAAATAGCTTTAAACGTAGACGGAGAGAGCCGAGGTTCGATTCCCCGCCAGGGAGAAGATGTTTTTATGATACATTTTGATGAAGTGGTCAATAATAATTAAATGCACATACGAAAACTAATAAATGGAAAACATTGGGCTATATATAATTATATAGGGTTTTTTGGTGAAGTTTTAAAGTAAATCAGAGTATTAAATGCGAAATAACGAATATAATACGTATAATAATAAATACGTATTTATTTTTTATATTATAAAACTAAATTAATCTCCATAGTAAAACACTCGGTTGTGCAGCATGGGTATCCAGCTAGTTTATAATTCAAATTATTAATTGTCAGTATTTTGGCTCAACTGTAGAATTGTATTAGATGCAAATTTACCGTCGTTCCACTGGAAGAGCGATGTATATAGTTAATTAATACAGATATGTGTTAATTCAATAAGCTAAAGTAAAAACAGATTACTTTGTTAACACAAAAAAAATTAAATGACAAAAGGGGGGTTGAATCCGACTTAAGAAAAATTCTACTTACGCATAAGTTGCGGAAACGATTAAAATTCGTTTGTTGATGTTAATCAGTACCTAGTGCTTTAGTCATTAGCTACCTATTAAAAATCAAGTTTGTTGTTTCAATTTATACTTTGAGCCCGAAGATTTGAAACTGCAAAAATATAAAGCTAATGTTTAAAACTTTTACATTCAATTTGTGGCCTTGAAATAATTTAATAATAATCTAAATAAGGATCCTAAAGTGGAGTTATATTTGTACAATCTGTCACATTTATAACACACTTTTATACATGTCTGATAACAGATAAAAAAATATATAAAATAAAGAAAACGACGTCGTAATATAGACGATAAAAATATAACGTTACGTATAAGGGATAGAGATATTATAGAATTTAATATTACAATCCATCTCGGACTAAAACCTTGGTTTATTTCAAAGAAGAATTGAGAGTCAACGCAATGCGGATTCCTTTGACCTCATACCCTATTCAATATTAGGGAAATCAATTGAAAAACGACAAACGTCGAAGAGAACAATAGACTGACTGAAGTCGACCCTAAAACTATTGGGTCCTCTGAATCACAAAATATGATTAGATTCAGGTATATTTCGGCTTTTGTCCCTTCAACTGGTGAGATGTGAATGGGTAGAAAGAGGAATATTGAAGATTCAAAGTTATGCAGGTCAAGCAAAAAGTATACAAAGGAATCAATTTTGGAAAGCCTAAATAAAGTGAAAAGTTATAATCCATTCTACATAACTGAACAAATAATTCACATGTATTTCAATACTCGTAAAATTAACAGGAATAGAAAACGAATTTAGGAAAAATAATAGATTTAATCTACGAATCTCAAATCTCAATACGCAATATGAACTTAAAATTATGTTCAACTATATCTTCAAAAGTACTCATCCGATTTTTATGACGTTTGAATAGTTTGTCAAAAGTAGCCCCCAGATAGCCCGAGATTAATTTCAACCGTCTAAGTTTGTAAAATTTTGCTAAATTGATACTAGTCATGTAGAAAAAAAATCAATTCTATTTTAACAGATTTAAAAAAAGAGGGGAGAATTAAATAAATTTGACAAAAATAGGTTGCAAAAGTATAAAATAATTAAAGTAAAAGAAATAAGACGCGAGAAAGCTATGTGCCACACTAATTAGCAGACTATTTTTTTATGTATTGAAGATATGTTTTTTTTTGTTAATTTAAGAAATATATTTTATTGTTATAATTTTTATTATTTACTGGGAATTAAAAGTGTGGTTGTTTCGTTTTTCAGCGGGGTCACATTTATTTTAATTGTATTAAATGGGGGCAGAAGGATGCACTAAGTCTGTCACCGCTTACTAGTTCACAGGGTTTATTAAAGCTCAGTTTTATTTTATATTTAAGAAATCGGTTTTAAGTAGTAACATAACTTTAAATTTATAACATTTAACAACATGACATACATTCATTGTAGATATGAAAAATATTAATATTAAAGAATAAATAATAATAATAGAATAAATAAATATTAGAATGGTTTGTTGGAAAAAAGTAGATTAAAAAATAAAAGGTGTTTATTATTTAAAAAATCTAATTAAAGAAGCCTTGAAAAGGCAAAAAACATAATGAACAGATTTTTCTTTTAATAAGGTGGAAGGTGTTTTCCGGCGGATGGTTTATGCGTTTAAAACGTTGCTTAATTTATTGCATCGTGAATAAAATGAGTCCTAAATTATGAAAATGGTTCTATGGATATAAACCCCTTCTTGCGAGACACGGAAAGCCAGTTAATCTTTTTAAAATTGAAAAATTCATTGCCAGTTTCTGCTCCTAGCGGGGAGTGGAAGAGGAGGTCTCGGTGAAGCATTTGTTTAGGGGTGGTTCCAATGGAACATGGATGTGTAAAGGGTAAAAGCTAAGAATAATGGAGCAAACCGCGCTATTTAATACCTTGTTCAAGTAAATTATTTATCTGGAAACGGCTTTATGTAGTTTAAAAGGAAAAACATAAGCTTACACGCCAACCAACATGATTTTATAACAGAAATATAAATACATTTTATAGAAAAAGGTAGTATTTAAAAGCATATATGCGGCTGACCAACTTAAAATAAGGTCCTCGCCAGTAAGATTATATTTAATCTGATGTTTACATTAATAATCAGAAAATTTTAAATTGATAAAATAAATAAAAACTATTAAATAGTTAGATTGTTTCATCGTGGTATTCTAAAACATTCAATTGCAACAATTAAGGAATTCAAAACCAGAATCTAATATGCATTTACTATTGGGGGATTAACACATAATAGGATTACCATAACTATTAGGGTTTGAATTAGTTTCTCAGTAGCTGCTAACTCACATTATGAGCAAATCCCAAGAGAATAATCCCATCATTTGATTGAAAAAGAAATTTGTTATTAAATTACAATGAGGACTGAATAAATTTGAAGTAAATTCCACAATATTCAAGGTCGATTACCACAAGTTAAACGTTTTAAGTTATCAATTAAAGGAGAGTTAACTGACAGCCGTCACAATTCATGAAATTCGGATAAAATAAATAAATTTTGACGTCAGAACTCACAATTTAATTTAGATAATTTCTCTTATTTCGTTCAACTATACTCTTTTTAAAATTAGTATTAACTTTTGACAATCAGATTGGCCTATGTGCGGGAATAAAATAAAGCCACGAGGCCTGTAGAAGGGGTGGGTTCAGTGACATTTTTATTTGCATAGTTGGCCCGAGTTTCTCGAATTCAAAATCCAGGCTCTCATTGGCTCCCCTCCACATTTTTTCCGATTTTTCCTTGCTATCAAAAGTTAATACTTATTGTAAAAAGAGCATAAAAAGTTGCTGTGATGATGGAAATATATATATATATATATATATATATATATATATATATTCGGCCGTAGGCCGAACGAAGCTCCAGCGAGTATATATATATATATATATATATATATATATATATATATATATATATATATATATATATATATATATATATATATATATATATATAGTTAATATATATATAAGTTTTTAAAAAATCAATATATTTCGGATATATATATATATATATATATATATATATATATATACATCCGAAATATATTGATTTTTTAAAAACTTATGGTAGGAAGTCCAGTCCTTAAACCTTATTATGGAGTTCTACAAAAAGAACATTAGAACTTTAAGAAAACTATTGCATAAAAAGTTCATTTTTCCTTTTATTTATTTATTAAATTTAAGGTGGACCGATTTGGTCAACTTATCTTTAGATTTAGCAAACATAATTAATAATTTCGATCAGTCAGTCGTTTAATAAATATTTTTCTTCTAATTTGAAGATAACTGAACTAAAAATTAAAATGTAACGTAAGACCAGTACAACATAATAAGGCAGAGAGATCAGTCACATATCAAATTCACTCGATTTTATCATTAATATTAATATACTAAATACAGTCTTAAAAAAAAATATTAAACTCTAAGCCGTCAGTGTTAAATTTCCCAACACTGCTTTGAGCTGCCGTTGTATATGTTTCTTAAAACACTATTCCATACCATTCTCAGTTGCATATAATGATGCACTACTTATATACCTGGCCCCAAATATCTTTAAAACCAGTCTTTAATGCTCTAACTTTCATAATTATTATTCTAAATCTTTTTTTAACATAAATACCAGGTACTCCTTGTACCGGAACATAGTAATACCTTTAAATGATACCAGGAAGAATTTTTCAAATCCTAATTAGTTCAAATTTTCGGGTCCTACTTCATTTTAACAAATATAAGAATAATTTAATGAGATTGATCACCTAATTTTGAAATAACGTGGTATTAATAAATTTCTATACAACCTTTCATACATTTAAGATAACATAACACAAAAGTATATTCATTTATCGTCTCTATTATCGATGTACTTGTATGTACATTGTACATGTGTATACATTCAAATTTTGGCTTCTCCCCAACATTATTAATTATCTTTTCGCTCTTTAACGTGACAAATGTTCTCCAAGTTCAACCACAGCTTTTTTTCCATAAAAAGTTCTACATAATGCAAAGTTTTGTTTTCTCAGACGTAAAAAAAGTTTGATTGAAGTTATATATATATTTATATTTTTTTTTCGGTGGTTCGGAACATAAGTACTCTAATAAAACTTCATCGTGCAGAGCATAGAAATACTGTTTATTTTTAGATCTGAAAATTATTCGAAGGTAAAAGAAAGAAAGAAAAAACAATGGAATCACGAATATCACCTAAAACAAACTTAAATATAACCTATTCAAGAAAGAGCTTTGTTTAATGCTAACCTCGTAAAAATATAACCTATTTCCTAGGCAAGATTGTTCCCTTCGTTTCAAATGTGATTTAAATTTAAATTTCATGTTAGATAACTTCTTTTTAGTGTTCTCTTTTTATATCTTTTATTTAGGATCTAGTTATCACCTTTTTTATTTTCATTTCTTGTTCTTACCATAACCAAATCCCCCTTTTTGCTTTTATATTTCTTCAGATTTTGCCAATTGTGTTTTTAAAAATGAGTCTACCAAAAAGGCATTTTTTTTTTTTTTTTTTTTTTTTTTTCTATTTCTCTGAGCTAAACAATATTTTGCTTGAGGGATCCTTTAAACCACTCCCTTTGTTTATTTGACCATAAAACTCTAATCCTTTGCTTCAAACGAATGAAAACAAAAGTTTTTCCTTTTCTGTTATACAGGAGAAAAGTAACCATAGTTAACTTGGCTGACCGCCAGTGTAACATTAAAAGGAAGTAAGCGAGAAAAGTTTTTTGCCCCTACTAACCAGAATCTAATTTTTAATTTCTTTCCTAAAAAAAATAAAAAAATTAAGCCAGTTATTTTTTGAGGTTAGTTTTGTTGACTTGGAGTTCAACTATAGTTTCAGTTTTTTTTTAAGAATGTATTATGTTTTAACCACTAGCCAGTCAATAAAGACCTAGCTCTAACACAAACTTGTGAAACTTCTGGTATAAAGACCTAGAACTGGCACTAACTTGTGAAACTACTGGAATAAAGAGCTAGCTCTGAAATACTTTTAAACTGCTGAAACAGGGCACGAATCAGTTTTTTTATAAATACCCCACTTTAGGATTGTACAAATAAAAGAAAATATCATGAAACAGTACTTTTTGAAAGATTTCCAATGACATAAAACGATCAATTAAATAATTATCAATAATTCAAATTAATATAATAAATAATAATATGACCACGAAGGATAAACCAATATTTTTTAAGTTAATTTTTATTCATTACATTTTATAGTGTCTAAAAATGGTATAGCACTTACATTTATATGTAAGCATAAATTAAAAAATAGAAAATTAACTTCAATTAATTCCGATTTTTCATTTTTTATTCCTAATACTTATTTATTATTGGTATGTAGAATGTTTTCTTTACATACATAAAGTATCATAGTAAGAGAACCGACAAATAACAGTCAACATTTTTGTACAGAGTGAATAGCGTTCCAAGATAATACAGATGGGTTATAAAGAGAAAAAGGAGAATGTTTCAAATCTGAACACATATGTACATCTTTAATGATTTTAATTTATTCAATTCTAAAGGTTTAACTCAATAGACGTGAAATAAAAAGTAGATTTACAATGTCCCACGTTAAAAAAGAAAATAAAAGAAAGAAAAAAGTTAACAATAATTCACTCTGTGCTTTAGGGATAGAAGTCTCAGAGAAAACCAGGCCCAAAGCACTAATCAAGCCACACGCTATCACATTCACTCTCAGGGGCTTATATTTTTTTTTTTACTTAAAATAAATTGCGATACCCTTCCAAGACACCAAATAGAACAACGAAAAAAGCGAAAATTCAAGTGTGCTAACAGAATTATTTTCTTAATTAAAGAGAAGGCATAGAAAGGGGAAAAATATTAATTCAAAAAGAACAAAAGATAAACAAAAAAAAAACAAAACAAAGAAAGGTTACACGCAAATTACTTTTCTCGGGGTGTTAGGACACTAAATAAATCACCCAGTAGAATATTGCAGTAAATGTAATCTTAAGACAAGGTATTCTCAATTTTTGTTCTAAATCAGACAGTTGTTCTTTTATTATATTTATTTATTTCTAAGTTATGAGTAATATATACGAAGGCCTCCGTTGCGACGAAACGTTAAATTACAACTTTAAACCAAAATATAAGGGCATTAGGATCAGTTTATTGCATTTTTACCTTAAAAATATAATTTAGGTCCTGGATAGTTAGCCACATTACTTTTTTGAATTTAAATCGGATCAAAATCAAAATTAATTTTTTTTTTTTAAAAAGTATAAGGCCCAACTATGTACCCAAATATTCTAAGTTAAGAAGCAACAGAAAAGATTAGAAAACATACCAAATACCTGTCATGGAAATAAATAGTAACGTAGTACATAGTCATACACATAAATTGTATTAAATATAAGTTCTAATCTCATTTTGTAGCGTTGCCTTCAAAGGGAGGGTATCTGTGAAGTCATTAAACCATAGAAAGTAGTTGCAAAGCTACCCCACAATGTATTGTGAGTAGTAGAATAGAGCCGTATCCTTATTTAACACTCCATCCCAATAAAAATCCAAAAAGGTTAAATAAACAGACTTTGCATGAAGGTCAAAACACAGATAAAGTTTGGTGTAATTCAAAGTGATATAACTTCAACTTAATTGATTACACCGGTATAAATATTTTATCTATCAGTTTATTCCTACTATATATATTATTGTTTACCTTAAATTTCAATAGACTTTACCTATTGGTTGATGTGAGTACAGCTATTCTTCGTTCTTTCTCCAGGGCCATGATTTAATGAGACACCAACAGTTGTCCATTCCATGAAAGGTTAAAATATGGGACCATCTATCGAGGGTCGGACAACATAAATGGCCCCTATTTGACAAATAGTACAGAACGTAACGCTCGAAAAATGATATAAAACGTTATTGGTTGCTGTGATAGTGAATGACCATTCAGAAAAAAAGTCGATGATAAACGAGCGCATATGCCCTTGCCTACACAGGTTAAAATTCTACTGTTTACTATTTTACCCCTCTACGTACAGTAAGGTGCAAAAACACTTAAATGTAATAGAGATTTACTGGCAAAGTATGTGCAGACAAACAACTCTTCTATGGAAATTTATGGCCGAGAGAAGAGCAAACCAAATTTTAAAAGGGTCCTTGCCTAACCCAGTTGAGTATAAAATGGAACAATGCAATACATAAACTACATCGCAGGATTACTTTGAGTCAAAACCAGAATCACGATTAGTTCTCAAGTCATAAATATCGTGGCTAAAACATCAAATACACCCCATGCTTTTAACATCCATTTCAAACAAGGCGACGAGGAATGTTAATCAAGCAATTGAATGTATTCGTCAAGGGTATTTATCTTACTCCTGCTAAATTTATCGCACTTTAATAATCATTAATCAGAATAGCAAAGTTTAAGCCCGGACCTTACACATAACCATTTTTAGTTCAAAAACAAAACTATTCAATCAATTAATCAATCACAGCTTGAAAGACAGGGACAAAACAAAAAAGAATCCAGCAAATTGAAACAACAACAATTGAAGAGAAATCTCTGTGTTTGACACTGATTTATTCATTTCATTTTTACTAATTCACATTGACTGTAAAATTACTTCAAAGTGTCTACTATAACTAAACTTATTTGGATCTAAATCAAAACTAAATTTGTATTCAAAAACCTAAAATATGTGATATTTTGACAATATTTTTATAAAACTGACAAGTATTTACATGCTCAGCTTTAAAGACCAGTAAATAAAAAATAATGTGCAAACAGGCGTAAAATATTTCAAGGAATAGGCAGATAATTTGTTATTGAGCATTTATTTTATTTTAAATGAATGATTTAGCAATTGGAATGTTGTGACAATAAATATATTCACCAAAGGTGGATAAGTTAAGAGTTTAATTAAATTCCATTGCTCCCAATTCATGAAGCCTACAATTTAATTATAATTAGTAAGATTATTATTGTCCCATTTTTCAATATCTGCTTTAATCCTTGGCATATATTTACAGTCTTGCTTCGCTCGACAGTAAATATAATTGCAGTAATATATTTTGCGGTAAAGAAAAAACTCACTTCACAGCCTAGTAACATAATATACTATTTTTAAGAAAAGAGACAAAAACTGTTAAAGATAAATAAGAGAAATTTCAATTGCAAATGCGATGTTTGGAATGTATCGGGAAAAACAAGCTCTACTCTTTTTATTGAAAATAATAGTGATTTATAGTAACACTCCATTAGCTTCAAAAATATTTTATATCATTCTACATTTGAACAAAAAAAGAGGAAAGAAGAAATTTTAAACACACACAAAAAAAAATATTTATATACATTATTTATAGTTGTGAAATATAGAAAATCCCAAATATAGGTCAGTTGTTTTGGGCATGTTCTAGTAGGTTATCTTGGTCTCTCGTGTGTACCTCTACACTAGTGTCCGATTCTCTCCAGTTTAGTACATGATTAATGGTCTTTTGAAAAACTCCATCTCGGTTTTACCGCGCGTAAAAACCACTATACTTTCCTGTGTGTGCGCAATATAAAATAACTTTCTTTTTCCTCTATTTTATTTTGATTTTTCCATTTTATCCTTCGTATGATATTTTTTGATTCTAAACTGTCTTTGTCACGTTCCGTTTCCTTTTCATTTCGGGCGTTACCGATTTTCAGAACGGAGGCAACACTTTGCTGCAGCTTCGTGATCCATGGGATTAATCGAAAACTCCACCAGGGTTTCTTATCGCGTTACGTTACGAGGGACCGATGTAAGAGTGGAAGGGGGTTTGAGTCCGACACCCATTTATCAAAATGGCTCCCCCACCCCGACAATGGATCACCCTCCAACCTCTACCCATTCCACGTAGTATACATGAATCCATTGTTAGCTCAGCTGAACTATATGGAAAACTTTCAATATACCAGGTATACAGGAAACTCTCCGGTGCCGCAATGTATACACGATATACACACTTAGTAATTTATTCCCAACATTCTGAATGCAAATACATAACAACCGTACGGTGCCAAGTTTTCACCGCATCGACCAAAATTGTGCCTTCCTCTATGTTTTTTAACCACTTACACTCATAAAAATCAATTAACTAGCCATAACTGCAGTAGACGACAACTAAAACAATATGTCCGACAAAACTCATACTAAACTTTCTCATACACTAACACATAATTATTCGTCCAGTGTTTTCCATTTATTTGTTGTTTTGAGTTATCTCAAGACAACTTTGTTTTATTTAATTATTATTGGAATCGAACCCGGCCTTTCACCGTCCACGTTTATAGCTATTTTTTTGTTTAGAACTAGATTTTACCCGGTAAAACGACTAATATGGATAGATTCGTATTTAAAAGGACTAAATTTTATTAAATTATAATTCATTCTGTCGTTGGCAATTGCCTCCTACCGAAATCAATCACAATAAAATACCGTAATGCAGTTTATTTAAACAAAAGAGCACGATTCCGAGCGAAATAAAAACGTTTCACAATCTCATGAATTCGACCAGGTAATCAAATAATAATGGCTATACTTCTCTCGATGATGACAGTTCGTGGAAAATAAAATTGTGAAGATGCCAAAGAGGGAGGGGTCTATATAAAATTATAAAATAAAGAATCAAATAAACGATAGACTTTTATTGGCATTAACTTCTTTTTATAGTCAGGAATATCTAATCCAATCTTCTTGCAGTATTACTTCGAGGAACAATACCGCCATTTAATAAAATAATGGTCCTTGACTATAGATTACTACTTGAATTTTCAGGGGCAGGATCTGGATATCAAACCAGTTTTATTTGTACAGCGAAACAATCATGTGACATTTTGTCACAATCACGTAAAGAATGACTTCGAAGTCGTACTATGAAGAAACACAATTAAAAGCGAAACATTAATCTTATTAAAATAGGGAAAAGTGATTAATTACATTATGACATATACATACATGCAGACTCAATGATTTTAGCTTTGGACAAATTTAATATCTACATTAGAAAAAAGCACAAATAACACTGAAATTTTGGTGTAAAAATATTTAATAAAACTGTAGTGAAATTAATTCATTAGTTTAAAGTCTTAAAATTTATAATTTTGAGGTCTAATTTATTTAGTTTTCTTTATGTTTATAAATACATACATACGACATACACACACACACACACATATATATATATATATATCCCCTCCTCTTTGATAAGCTAATTTTAAAATATCCTAAATTCCCCCCCCCCCTAAAGTAAAATATGACAAAACAATACATAAAAACTATTACTCTACTCTTAAAGAGCTTTTGCATCATCAATGGTTTTCATTACATTGACCCCGTATTCATTACTTGTACCATACCCCTGTGTACCAAATTTAAATTTCCAAAATGCATGTAGGCTGTCATTTTCCCCTTGCTTTGAAGTTCAAATGGGCAAATTTTTATCGACATCGAACTAAAACTGTAGATTTGTATTACGAACATACACCCACATACGTGGATTTTTATGTATATAGCTATAAATTTCCATTTTACCCCCTCCTAAATAAAACTGTACATAACAACAATTACTGTACTCTTAAAGAGCTTTTCAACGATATGCATCACGAAGGGTATTCATTACTTTGACCCCATTTTCATTACTTGTACCCGGTACCCCTGTGTACCAAAATTTAAATTTCGGAAATTCATGTAGACCTTTATTTTCCCCTTGCTTTGAAGATCAAGTGTGCAAATTTTCATCGAGATCGGACTAAAACTGTAGATTTGTATGAAGAACAAATAAGATATAGCTATATTCTTCCATTTTACCCCCCTCCTAAATGAAAATATGACAAAAGTGTACATAACAACAATTACTGCACTCTTAAAGAGCTTTTCAACGATATGCATCACGAAGGGTATACATTACTTTGACCCCGTATTCATTACTTGTACCCCGTACCCCTGTGTACCAATATTTAAAATTCGAAAATTCATGTAGACCTTGATTTTTTCCTTGCTTTGAAGATCAAGTGTGCAAATTTTCATCAAAATTGGGCTAAAACTGTAGATTTGTATAAAGAACAAACACACACACACACACACGTTGACTTTTATATATATACTAGCTGGGTACCCGTGCTTCGCTACGGAGTGTTATAATAATTAGATAAGTTTATAAACAACCATAATGAAACATTATAAATTATTTTACTATGCAAGAATATCTAGATTCTACCTCTCCCACCTATTTCTATACCCCCTCCTCTTTGATAAGCAAATTTTTAAATATCCTAAATTCCCCCCCCCCCCCCCCCCCTTAAGTAAAATATGACAAAACAATACATAAAAACTATTACTCTACTCTTAAAGATCTTTTGCATCATCAATGGTATTCATTACATTGACCCCGTATTCATTACTTGTACCATACCCCTGTGTACTAAATTTAAATTTCCAAAATTCATGTAGGCTGTCATTTTCCCCTTGCTTTGAAGTTCAAGTGGGCAAATTTTTATCGACATCGAACTAAAACTGTAGATTTGTATAAAGAACATACACCCACATACGTTGATTTATATATATATATATAGCTATACATTTCCATTTTACCCCCTCCTAAATAAAATTGTACATAACAACGATTACTTTTCTCTTAAAGTGCTTTTCAACGATATGCATGATATGAAGGGAATCCATTACTTCGACATTTTTACACCGTACCCCTTTGTACCAAAATTTAAATTTCAAAAATTCATGTAGACAGTGACCTACCCCTTGCTTTGAGGGGAAAGTGAGTAAATATTCATCAAATTAGGATAAAACTGTAGATTTGTATAAAAGACATGTACCCTCATACAGGCACTCTTCTTTTTTTATAAGATATAGCTATATTTTTCCATTTTACCCCCTCCTAAATGAAAATACATATGACAGAACTGTACATAACAACAATTAATGTAACCTTAAAGAGCTTTTCAACGATATGCATCATAAAGGGTATTCAGTCCTTTGACCCCGTATTCATTATTGTACCCTGTTCCCTGTGTACCAACATTTAAATTTCGAAAATTTATGTTGACACTGATTTTTTCTTCCTTTGAAGGTCAAGTGTGCATTTTTGATCGAGATCAGACTAAAACTATGGATTGTATAAAGAACATACACACTTACGTTGACTTTTAGATATATTTTTCCATTTACCCCCCTAAATGCACGTAAAAATAATTATTGTACTCTTAAAGAGCTTTTCAACAGTATGCATCATGAAGGGTTTTCAACTTTGACATTTGTACCCCGTACCCCTGTGTACCAAAACTTAAATTTCGAACATTCATGTAGACAGAGATCTTCCCCTTGCTTTGAAGGTCAATTGAGCAAATTTTCATAGAGATCGAATTAAAACTGTTGATTTGTATAAAGAAAATAAACACACTCACACATACGTTGACTTATATAGATATACATTTTCATTTTACCCCCCCCCCCCCCTAAATGAAAATATGACAAAAACGTACTTAACAACAATTAATGTACTCTTAAAGAGCTTTTCAACGATATGCATCATGAAGGGTATGCATTACTTTGACATTTGTACCCCGTACCCCTGTGTACCAAAATTTTAATTTCGGAAAATCATGTAGGCAGTGACCTTCACCTTGTTTGGAAGAAAAAGAGTAAAAATGCATCAATTTGGGATAAAACTGTAGATTTGTATAAAAGATATAGCTATATTTTCCATTTTACCCCCCTCCTAAATGAAAATATGACAAAACTATACATAACAACAATTACTGTACCCTTAAAGAGCTTTTCAACGATATGCATCACGAAGGGTATTCATTATTTTGATCCCGTATTCATTACTTGTACCCCGTACCTCTGTGTACCAAAATTGAAATTTCGAAAATTCATGTAGACCTTGATTTTTCCCTTGCTTTGAAGGTCAAGTGTGCAAAGTTTCATTAAAATTGGGCTAAAACTGTAGATTTGTATAAAGAACAAACACACACACACACACACATACGTTGACTTTTATATATATATATAATATAATATAATATATAATATAATATATATATATATATATATATATATATATATATATATATATATATATATATATATATATATATATATATATATATATATATTTGTGTGTGTGTGTGTGTGCATACATGTAAGCGCCACTTACATATAAATGAACTAGTTATTCAAATAATAAAAAAAGAATACAACGTAAAAACGAATCCCCATAAAAAAACCTTTATTTTTAGTTAGTGAAACCGACAAAATTACAATGATTAACTACATACAAATTAATTAGTCGTGATCAATTAGTCACAAGTGTTTTGTTTCTAATGATGCTTGATTAAATTTGGTAAGTCGGGCCTCTAATTACCATACTAATCACTGACAGTTGGCAAATCGGTTTAAATTATTTACTGACATGAAATGTTTCAGTTATTATCTGGTAAAATTGAATTAAAGGCAGATATTCCCGTTAAACCTTAGTATCAAACCCAAATTCATCGAAATCTATTATTGTAGAGTTACCGACATTACACAATGTTCCCTCATGAGTTTTTTAATCACATAAACACGCTTCTGGTACATCACGATTGCGGCAACACAGGAAGCATTATCGGCCACATTTCACATTTAGTTTATGTGATTATCAGTATCAGAGTAAAACATAACTCACCTGACTGAGATTCGAACCATTTTGGATTGGATTTGGACTCAAATTACAGGCGCGAATACACGCTATAACCACGACTACCCGGCGATATTCTACGATAGTTAATGAATTATTAAAGGTAAATAAAGTTCATTATATTAATGGGGTTTTATCTATTTTGTCGCGTCGCTGTAATTTATCCATAGTCAGATTTTAAACGTTAAATAATCTAATTTCAGAGTGACCTTGAAAATACGATACACCTACTTGGCTTGGTTGAACCCTTAACATTTGATTATAATTTTGCTTCCGAGCTTACCAAAGGTTACGGAAGCATTGTGTTTACTTTTGAGGACGAAAATATTTTATGTCTCCGATTTTAAAAATTCCAAGACTAAAATCCGTTTCAGACATCAGGAACATTTTTGGTCTCGCGTCTGTCTGTCAGTATAGGTGTCTGAAACGTGTGACGATAACTTGAGTAAAAGAAGACTGATTTTGAGAAAATTTGGTAGACATGTTTATTTTACCAATGCCCAGGACGAGTTCGTTGGAAAACGTTATCCACCCAAGCGTTCGCGCGCAACGCTCGCGTAAACTTGAACTTCAAATTTAAAATTGGAAATTTTAAGTCGGGAAAACCAACACCGACCGCTAT
Source organism: Gerris lacustris (assembly GCA_951217055.1). Taxonomy (NCBI): domain Eukaryota; kingdom Metazoa; phylum Arthropoda; class Insecta; order Hemiptera; family Gerridae; genus Gerris; species Gerris lacustris. Next base: position 54,900,804 of record OX578278.1, read on the forward strand.
GAAATGTTAAAGGTCGCTAAAACTATTAATAGTTATTATTAAGGAGAGAACGCGGGGAGGGAGATAGACGAGGGGAATATGAGGTGGCTTGGTCCCCCCCCACCTCTCTATTTGTTCTACCTCTTCAATACCTCCATCGAGCCTATGGACCTCAAGACCAGGCGACCAGGCTTTATTCGCTATCTGTACACTGTTGTATTCACTTCTGTGCACATGTTATCGAACTGCTCTCATACTATAAACCTACTCTCACTCCTACCGACTTTTGCTTTACGAATTTGAACACTTTGAATACTGCCACTGCTCTTTCCTTTCGTTATATTTATTTTACATACCCTCATCAACATTATAATTTAAATTAATGTTGATTTAATAAAACAATACAGTAATATAAAAATAATGTTAATATAACAATAAAGGTAACAAATTAAATAAGGTAATAAAAAAAAAACAATAAAGGTTACAAATTAAACTGTTTTTACTAGTTTTACAGATGAAACATTCGCACAGGATTTATTATTAACAATTGAAAACGAAATTGACATCATATATTAAAATAATTCATTGGGAGTCTGACACTGGTTAGAATGTGTGATTATAACATGTATTAAAAGTAATTCTTGTGAATTTATGTGCTTAATATGGCCATTACATAAAAACATTAAATATGGGTGTACTCTGTAGATCTTCATTAGCCTGTAGAAGCCAATACTTAAGCGCATAATTTATTACTATTAAACAGAATGCTAGAGATGACACCAAACCTACACGAATATTTAAAGCTTTATAGAGCCCAAGACTATAGTGCCACACCATTATTATCATTAAACTAAAATTTATATGTGTGCAAGTTATGAATTGGTGTAAATTTGTGAGAAATGCATAATGGGAAAGACGAACAGAACACTAATAGATGCGTACATGTATAGCTAACTATTTTATGATCTTCCAAATAACTTTTATACGAATAGAAAATAAAAAAATAAAAAATACTGGTTTTTAAGTAGTCTTCTGGTAATCTCTTTTCATGCATATTTAAACCTTTTTTTAATCCCATGAACAGTAATCATGCTATTAAGCTATCAAAAATAAAGATTTAATTAATGGACAAACATGAAACGGTAATCTAATTAACTAATTTCCTAATGAGGTTTACTGCGCTAATTTTGTTTTCATTCCGTTGAATAAATCTTAAGATATTTGGCTAGCAAGAAGTTTAGACAGACAGCAAGATAACCAGACGAAGGTCGAAAAAAAGTCAGAAATTACATGCGGATCCTGTTTTCTAGTTTTTCTAAATTATTATGGTAAAATAGTTTTGTAACTAAGAATAGTTAAACAATAAGAAAAAAATTAATAAAATTTAACTAAGAATTAACAATATGATAACATTGACATATTAAACAATATAACTTAAATAAATAAATAGAATGTAACTAGATCCTTACATTGGACAATATGCTGCATAAATCAAATAATCTTGGTTCAATAGATCCGATATAGATAGACAAAAGTACGTAAAGGTCTGTGACATAGATTTTGGAAGTAGTAGAACAGTTTAACAATTAATCAGAAGAATCAATACCTTAACTGAGACGTGGAGAGTGATGGACCACTAGTTCGCTATCTAGCAACACAATCAAGTTCTGTATGATGCTGAGAGTCTTCTAACATAACATCCATTCATAGTAGAACTGCTTTTACTTAAACGTCATCTCGAGGACATAAATCAATTATTGGCTCCAAATACATCTCTAGCAGACTAATCCTAAAGGGAGTTATCGATTATTACACATGGATTACATATTATAAAGGGTATGCCAAACCAGAGGCAGTATTACCTCCCTTTATCTCCTTTGACGAAAAGCCAGAAGAATAAAGTTTACATTTTAATTAAATCCAACATAAATCGACAATAACTTCTTTCAAGCTAGTTCTTAGCTTTAAATAGATCGTTTATGCATTCCTTTATTATTTAATGTTTCATAATGAATAAGTATTAAGGACAGTTAAATTAATTTGACTCACTATCAAAGCAGGCAAATTAAAATGGATTAGACAAAAGATTTTATGTCAGATGAAAGTATGGAGACATTTTTTTTTTAAACTAGAATGCTCTGATCATAATAGACGAGACCTAGACGAATAACATGGATAAGCAGAGTGGAGAAGATAAGACATAAAAAGAATTTAGGGCGATAAATTCTTCGTCGATGCCCAATATTCAAACTTTGGGTACAACGTGGAATATGTCAAGGATGTAGATAAGGCACGATAATTAAGCAATAATAACTAAACAACAAAAAGCATTAAACGTTTTAATTCAAGTAAATTAGATCTTTAAAGCTTTAAGAACAAAGTATTAATATATATTTAAATAGACTGCCAATTGGTGTGGCACTTAGCTTCCTCGCATCCTATATCCACGTACTTTATGGGCTTGAAACTTAAATGGGACCAACAATGGGCTAATTATGACCAACCACCCAAATTTCATTAAAATTGAACGTGTAGTTTTTAAGATATGTTGGTTCGCAAAAATCGAACGACAGACCGACAGACCGACAGACCGACAGACAGACACGGAACCAAAAATGTTCCCTGATGTCTGAAACGGATTTCTGTCTTGGAATTTTTGAAATCGGAGACCTAAAATATTTTCGTTCTTCGAAACGATCACATAGCTTCCGTTACCTTCGGTAAGCTCGGAAGCAAAAGGTTAAGACGTAAACCAAAGATAATTCTAAATCTGGAAGCAATTTTAATTCGTATTTTACTGCAAATAACGACGTAATAATATAGATTTTCCCCAACGGCGACTTTTATAACCACATTGAAAGGACAGTAGGAATAACAAACAAAAGATTTAAGAATTTGTATATTCTTAAAAGACCTAGCCTTCTGTTATCTGATAAATTATTGAGCATACGCATACAAATAAAAATCATGGTTAAAATATGATAGGAAGCTACATGGATTCCTCATTCAGAAGGAGATGTGATTTTTTTTTTCTTTTCATAGGAATATACAAGATTTCATTGCTATTCTAAACAGCATCATTCGATTTCCACTTTGAACCGGATATCTCAATGTTACGATTCACAACATCTGTATATTTTTTTCTTATTGTATGTTGGATAAAAGATGAATAGTTATTTAATTTTTAATAACACAATTTTTGTTATTTTATATGAATGTAAAAAAGGAAAATGCTTGTACCAGAGAATAAACTACGGTATTTATTGAAGGGAGTATTAGTAATATTAATTCGTTTTTCTCTACTAGAATACTTATAAATATTATTATATGAACATTAAACTGAGTTGATAGCTTTCTTTGCACATTTGAAACCTCTTTTTCTTCTAATGTAGACATTTCAATATAATATTCTAGAAGTTATGTTCAAATTACATCGTATAAAAGAAATATGAAGATTAATTATCAAGTTTTGGTTGGAACATTGTCAACACCTAAGTTACTAAGAAAGTTAAGAAATATTATTTTTTGCCATAGATTATTAGTAAGAAAGGTTCCTTTACCTTGCCCCGGCACACGGGCACATTTCCGGGGAAAGAGGTATTTCAGTTTTTCAGTGGTACTACGAGTACTTTGTCAGAGCGGAGCCGAGTAAAACTATTTTAACTACTGTCCCGAGTTATAAAATTATTTAAAAAAGGATTTTTTAGAAATAAACTTTATTAGTTACTATGAATACATATACGAAATCAAAGATGGCTGTCTAAGTAATATGAGTTATTTTAGTAATGCTCATTATATAATTCTCAACTGCTCTAACACGCAGTTTACCTTAGTGTTGGTTTGGCAGTTGCGATTTTAAAGGAATATTACACTTAACTCCTTTGTTGAAGGCTTTGGGGAAGAATTGCCAAATCATTTCAATTTTTGAAAAAATCAATCTGTTCCAGAGTCGATTAATAATCAACTCATCGATCAGCCTTGTTCTACTGACAGCGCCAGTTAAAATAATTTATTCAACAAAGTAATTTTGCTTCCAAGCTTACCGAAGGTAACGGAAGTCTTGTAATCGTTCTAAAGAACGAAATATTTTTAAGCCTCCAATTTCAAAAATTGCAGGAAAATTTTAGGTCTCGTTTCTTTCGATTTTAATAAAATTTGGATGGAAGGTCATAATTCATAATTAGTTCATTGTTGGTTCCATATTATTTTCAACGCTCTGCGCCCATTAGTTCATCTTTCATATGCGCACGAACGCAATTTATTTACATCTATATCTTCAGAAATACTCATCTAACTATTGTGAAATTTAGATGGTTTCTCGAAAGTAGCCCATAGGTAGCCCCATCATCTGTGCTCTTTAAATGTTGCTAATTTGACAATAATGGGCTGTAAAAGCATAAAATCATTAACGTATATTAAAATAAGACGCGAAGAAGCTATGTGCCACATTAATTGGCAGACTATTTAACTAAAGTACAACGCAATATATTTTATTTTTATTGCTTTCGAGCTAACCAAAGGTACTTTTAGCGAATTTTCAAAGAAAATTACGCTATTGCAATGGCTTCAAAATTTTTGTAATGCGAATTTTTGAAATTTTTTTTCATGGAAATCCGTTTTAGACCATTCTGAATCGATTCCTAAAATTTAACACTTTTGTTTATGTATGTATGTATATATGTATGTATATATATATATGTATATATGTATGTATATATGTGTCACTCCAGACGATATCTCCCCTTAGGATGCACTTAAAAATTTCAAACAAATTTTAAAATGTCAATAATATCAAAAGAGAGGATAAGTTCGTTGGCCAGAATTTTTGGAGTCCATTTAGGGGTCAAATTTTGACCATTTAGGGTCAAATTTTGACCATTTAGGGTCAAAAAACGTGTTTTTTCCATTTTACCCCCCATTAATGTGAAAATATGATAGAAGTGTAAATAACAACAATTACTGTATCGTATTCTTAAAGAGCTTTCCAACGACATGCATCTTGAAGGGTAAATACTATTTTGACTTTTGTACCCCGTACCCCTGTGTAATAATTTTTTTTTTTCACCCGTGCAAATTCTAAACCAAAATTTTCCTATATTATCATAAGCCAATAAAACGCAGATTTCTTTGAAAATTCGCTCATTAAGTCATGGTGCATGACTGGACTTTTTTATAATAACAAGTATCTTTAAAAGTACGCATGCACTATGTTTAAGAAATGTGGATAGTTTGTCAAATGTAGCTCACAGGCGCGAGGAAGTGACAAAAAACCTGGCAGACTATTTTTCAAATAAACTTTATTAAATAAAAAGAAATTACATACGCACTCACTCATGGCAGTCTAAGTATGAAATATGTGTTTTTGTTTGAATTCTATAATCGTATAATATAATCTTTCAATAATATTTTTTCTGATAGGAAGCTCAAATAATAAAGTTTCATCTCTAAATCTCGGATTCTCATTTTCAACCAAAACTCCAGACTATTTTTTTTCTTTTTGTATTTAAAAATTTGTACAGCTTCAATTTTGATTTTTTTTTTTTTAAAGAATAACTAAAGTTAAATTTTGATTACGTTTATTTTGATTCGAAAAGGCAAAAAAGGGTTCACTGTAAGTAGGGTAAGGTTCGAAAAAGCTACGTTAGTAACGAGATTTTTATGTTTACCTCATTCACATGCAGGAAGCGTTTCCTTTCAGTGAACTCAAAACAGAATGTATCCTTCCCTCCGAATCTATCCACTTTGAAATAGAAGAAATTTAAAAACTCAGCTGACTTGAGAGAGATGGAGACAACAAAAGTAACATAAACATAAAAAGAGAACTCTAGAGGTAAAGTAAAGGCTTGAAATAATAAAGAAAAACAAAGAAGCTTTTTTTATTCTTTAACTCTCAAATGAGATTGTACGTTAGTTTTAAAGTTATTATTAGTTTTTTTAAAAAAAAGGTTATGTCCTATTTGCTTTTACTAAAAAAGCAGGAAAGTGTTAAATTTTAATTAAATTTTTTAAAGTTACGGAATTAAATGTTGAGAACTAAGCCATCTCGTAAAAGGGTTTTTTAAGATTACTTTAAGTCTAGTTTATTTACTTGTCTTCAGAAAAAGTCCTAGTTAGCATAATAAAGCATAATAACTTGAGAACCGTTGATTACGATATTTGACATTTATAAAAAGATTCAATGGTTTTTAAATTAATGAAAATTAGATGACATAAAAATTAATTTGTTAGTTCTTTAATTATAAATATGATTCATTATAGCAACAAAAATTATTGAATTTAATTAAAATTGATTGAGAGCAATAAACCCTGGGTTCATATCACAAATGGAACCATTTCACAACTTGTTAAAAGCGAGAAAGGCAAAGAAGAAAGTGCCGGACACAATAGTTTTAATTTTAAGTTCATTTTCAAATAAATTTTCCACTTTTCTAGTTATACCTTACATCTCAAGTTACTTTTTGAGATAAGTATAAAAAAGCGTTTGACACGAGACACATTTTAGAGACCAAAAGCAATTTATTTAATCTATTAGACGTTTGAAAAGACTCGTTTCAAATAACTTTCCAAAAAGGAGGAGATTTAATTAAATTAACGAAATTGATAGTGTCCTTGGTACCCAAGCACAAGATCTGATTTCCAATCTAAAAAAATTAGGTAGATAAAAGTTACAAGAGAACCATAAAGACGAAAACTGGTAAAAGAAAATGATAAGGTGGTAATTTCACAGGTACCCTCACCTTTTAGAGGCCGATTTTTCTTCTTTTTTTAAAAAATTATTTCAATGGCTACTTGCGTCTTAAGAAAAAACCATTATCTCAAAGACTTTGCTTAAGGTCATATTGGTTTAAATTTTTCCCACGACAAATTTTAAAATTCCTCTAAGTAAGAATGTGAAGGAGAAGGTTTCATCAACATTTCAACTTCCTAGTTCCAGAAAATTGGGCTTTGCTTAGGTGTTCAGGGTATAAAATATATAATATATAATTTTTGGATTTTTTTTTAAGATACAGATGATATTACAAGCAGTAAACTAATGAAGTTAATTTATTAAGTTATATTTGTACTATTTAAAAATATATTGAAGACTGCAAAAGAAAAGATAATACATATTATCCTAGTATTTGTCCATTCATGATATACGAGTACTTACTAAAGGAATCCCTAATATGCAGTCCTAGTATACCTGAAGATATATCAGTTAAAGCCACAAGAAAATTCTAATAGATATTGTGGTATGACAAATAAAGGCATAAACAACATCTTTAACGTTACTATTCCCAAGTAGTGAAATGTAAAGAGCCAGAAAATGTCATCAACTTCATATTAATTCAAACCTTGTCCAAAACTCTGTTGGTTATTTCCACTTCTATCCCTGGCCTTATTCCAATTTTAAAGGTTTATTTATCTTCTTGAAGTACGCATTAACCGAGAAAACTATGCGAGGAAATGGCACACTATATATATTTAAAAAAACAATTATATCTCATAAATACTAATTTAAATTCTAACTGCGCTCCTTCTAAGAAACCAAAGCAAATACTGCATTATTAAAACGTCATTGACAAAGGATTCTGTTTCTCATCTAACTTTTTAACCACTTTATAGTGCCAAAGGGACCAACAAAGCAATTTCCTTCTGTTTTATAATAATTTACAATAAAAACATGAATTACATCATGAGATAAAGAACTCTTTTGCACATAAACATCCCTTGAGATGAAAATTAAATAAAGATAGGTTAAAGATGATCTTAATTCAAGAGTAACAATCTTAAACTATAGCTTTAACACCTTTCTTTATAAAGCTATTTAAATTTATCTTTATTATTATAAAATTTTTGAACCATGATTTTTTATTTTTAAATTTAATGATTTGAAATTTTTAGATAATAGGTTCTCATTATCTATAGGGTCTTGGAAGAGATTGTGTCCAGTAGGATATAAAATCCAAATTGGATTTTCACCTCTTCAAGAGACGGGTCTGGGTTTTCCAGTAATCATTGGAATATTAGACTTCTACATGACACTAGCCGTAGAAGCTAATGCACTCAATTAAAACCCTTTAAAAATTTGAAAGAGCTGACCTTATATAATTTATTCCTGAGTCCGGCAAGGGGGCTCACGCTTGGGTAGTCACCCTGCATCGTCATATAAATGTGTGGTGGCTTAAGTGAAGTAGCATCTATCCGGTTGTGTGAGTCAATTATAAGGTATATACAGCTAAAGAAACGACACGTTAACCCCGTGTCACATATTTTATATAGTTGTATGCCCTTCACGGGGCGTTGATTATTGTTCTGTTAAAGTTAACCTTAATATGCAATAAAAATTAAAGTGAGACTCAGAAGTATAAGTATGTGCCATTAGATATTTCTTATAGTAGTAGTAGTAGTTACCTAGTAATTCCTACTAGACGGGTAGGACGAACCACTTGTTCGAACCTAGCAATCAGGCCTTATAGTAGACCCATTTTACTTGCCCCGTGGTGGAGAGTTCCAGCTACTTCACACATCATACATTTGTACATTGTACCGCCGAAGTGAGTATGATGTGGTCATTAGTAAGCTATATGAGCGTGCTTCAAGGTGTGGGGGAAGAGGACCCCTCAGGGGGTCCCCTCGCCCTACTCCGACCTCGAACCATAGATACAGATCACATTTCATGACACGGATCGAACCCACTAGACGACGTGGGGGAAGAACCCCTTAGGGGGTGTCCCTCGCCCTGCTCCGTCCGCAATTCATACATGCATTTAGTGTATCACGGCCCGGGATCGAACCCACGACCTCGAGTTGCCTCGACTCAGTGATAGCTGAGCGCGGTGTCTTTACGACCTCGGCCACCCTGGCTCCCGATATTTCTTATAAATGCAGGAGGAAACAAAACTACAAACATTAGCTGAGGTTTTTTAGTATGGTGCGTAAACCACCATCAAATCTTTTTTTAAAACGCCCCTAAAACAAAAGCCATTATCTTTAACTGCTTTAAGTGTAAGCAGGAAGAACAAGTATGATAAATCAGTTAGTCGACATTTTATGACTTTAGTGATATGCAATCTAAACGGGTTATATGTATGCTCTATATATCTATTCAAAAAGGCCCTGCAATAAAAAAAGTTAAATCCCAGCTAACCTAGGTAATAATCCTCAATATTAACAGATTTCATTCATAGCAGGTGACAATATCGTCCCTACCATGTTTCACGTAGAATATGCTTCGAACATGTTTTTATAAGATAATATTTCAAGGGTTCGGATAAAGGGCAGGATAGGCGTTAAGAGATAGCGATGAAAAGCGTAGTGGCTAAGCTCGCTCAGCGAGTATTGGACGCCGTCCAAAGCATTTTGCCTCTCAAAACAGCCAACGTTACTGCACACAACCCTACCACGAATAGCCCATAAATTCCATTTGCCTTTTAAAAAGGCATTTTTCTCCTCTCTCCCTACGAGCTAACGAGGATTATGGGGTGGAAACAATTATACCGACTTAAAAAATAGAAATCATAAACTGCGGTTGAGACTTATCATCCTGGGGGAATGGTATTTGATAGACGACAATGTTAAATGTTGGTTATGCGTGGAAGTGGTTGAATGAGAGAAAATATAAGCTTTAAATTCATATAATGTCCATTAGCTATAGTAATGGCATCTTTTTGGCACAACAGTAGCTAAGTACCTTTAATTTATACATAAAAAAAATATACAGGAAATAAATCTTATAATAAATAACTAATCATAACTGAAAAATTATTTTTTGAAAAAGAAAGATATGCCGTTTATCATGATGCAGTATGTTATTATCCACACAGTAACGTCCATAACTTTTCACTCAAATTTATTGGTTTCATAGTCATATTTCTTATATAGGACCGCATCACTTGTTATTATAAAGCAACATTGATTGTACCCATGAAGCCGTCAAATATATGTAGGAGAGAAACACTTTATTTACAAAAATAACAGTGATGCTGCCCAAATAGAAAGGGTTGCTAAACACACAGCGTAACTAAAATAACACATAACTAAAATGGTTGTGCTAAATCCTATAAAAATGTATGAGTTTTATCATAGTTCTTTGCAAATAGTATTCCAAATAAGTAAATAACAAAAAAAAAAAGGAAAAAACAATAATAACACACACACACATATACTTATATGCACGTATATAAAATTAAAATGCCAGGAATAGGTTTCAAAATATGTATATAATTACTGCTGGGTATAAATCTTATTCCCCAACCATTTAGGAGGTTAAGGTAAACTCGAAAGTTATAAGTGGAAGATATATATTACGAGAGCGAAGTCATGAATTGATGTGGCACGTAAAAGCAATAATTCCCTGGTTAGAACTTGACACGGGGCGTATGGCAATCAATATGTAGCGGATATTCTCCCCTCGGCAGCTGCTGCTGTATACGAGCGGAGGATGCAGGTGATGTGTGTATGGAATTCGAGGTAAATCTCGCAGATAGAACTGCGAAATGATACATCACAACTAAGCCACAGGAGTAGTATAACGAAAAGCTATTTAAATGTGGTGTAGGTACATTCCTAATGAAATATAGCAAGTGATTCAACAGTTTTCACAAAGGCAATTGGAATTATAGCAATTAACTGCGACATACAATTTAAACTGGCCTCATAGCAATAGATCCTTCGAAAGAAAGTGTAAAAAGAAAACTGTCGAAGAGTAATAAAGGAAATTTGGGAGCGTGTTGGAATTCGGGGGTCTGTAAAATAAAATAAATAAGGTGGGATTCATAGTAGATAGTAGGCATGTAAATTAGTTGGGAGTGTTTAGTACAACTCGGAGAATCAGATAATTCACCAACCCAGATTTGCAAGAGCAAAAGTGGAGAAACGAGAGAGGGTTGCGTCAGGTGTTTAACAACCTTTCTGTCAGAAGTCTAAATGATTCTTGGAATATTGTGATTAAATTAAATTAAATTTTTTACCATGCAAATTTGTTATAACATTTGGTTCTATATTCAAAAAGATCTACAGAAGGGTTTAGACCCTCAAGAGAGACTTTTTTATTTTTAATTTATTAAAATATCAGTCCAACAAAGTTGTGTAGTTTTTGTAGTAAGACTCTGAAAGTCACTAAGTATGGAAGGCAAAAGGAAATGAAATCCTTGAGAGGGTAAACGTTTTAAAATATTAAAGGAGAAGACTCCGATTCCTACAAAAAAGGACACAAGAATTTTAAGTCGTCGGAGGCAAGAAAAACTACAATAATTTATTTGTACGGCCTTTTAGTGCTTTTACTTATAATCACTATCTCGCACTCCGTGATCACTCCGAAATCACGTGGCTTTTAGAAATTTTAGATAAGGAAAGGACTAATCTTTTTAATAATGCTGGAGTTCATATCGGCGACGATAAAAAGAATGAAAGTAATATTACATTCAACTTTTTGTTTCAATAAGTGAGCTTAAAACCCTTATGTATAGCTGAAAGTTAAGTTAATTTCTAATTTCTACACAAAAGTGACTAGAGAGGCAATATTAATGTTTGCTTTAATAAATCATTTTGAAATATCCTCACCTTTTTCTTCTTCCTATATTTAGAATTGCTAAACATGGAACTCCTATGTACAGGATGGGCTTCGGCAAGAAGCTCAGCATTATTTCTAACCCCGGAAGATATATCAGGTGGCGAAGGATTTGGATAATATGTGGGAGAGCTTGGAGGTTGTTCAAATAAATTCATTTCCTCAGGTGTCTGGGAGTCAGGTCCAACTATGTTCTATTTCCATAATACAGAGCCAGCAAGAGGATGTTCCATCTAAACAAGACCTTTCAGGCTAAGACTGCTGCAGTCTTCTTCGCCTTTCCTGCTTGCTGTTTTGCATACAAATAACTTTCAGCCAGATCCTCATCCACTACCTTTATACTTGCAAACACGCCGACTTTATCCTTTACCTAACTTATAAATGAAATATAATAAGAAGAAAAACAACAAAAATATTTTATCCTTCTTTCCTTTAAATTTTTAAATAATTCATTTAAAACAAGTTGGATGTATCCTGGTTAAATCTAAAAACTAAAATATATATATGTATAAAAAATAAATACATTTTAGAGCAGAATACGTAAACTGTGACTTTAAAATATTTAAATTGTTTATTAAAATTTAAATTCCTGAAATAAAAAGAACAAAAATGCGACTTCTCACCAGCCATACCGATATAATTGTAAAAAATTTCTCTCGAGTTCTAAATTAAAACTACTTCCTCAAAAACAGCTATCTTCTATCGACTGAATGCTTTCCCGAAACAAATAGTTTCACTAACTTTTAAATTACTGAAACATGTAAAGTTATTTAATTAGAGAATGAATCACTTAAGGCTAATAAATTATCATAAATAAATGGTAATACACGTATTCAAAGATGGGCTAAAAAAGCCAAAAAAGAATGCCAAAGCTAACAATAAAATTAATAACTATCCGTTTCTGTGTGGCATTTTAAAGAGGAAATTGGAGTATTTATAAATTAAAATCAATCAATACTAACAAGCAATTAACTAATAAAAATTGCAATCCCTATAGTTTTAATTCCAATACTAGTTTCGGAAATTAATAAAAGTAAAAGGTTTAGGAAATTAGTGGAGAATCGCATGCCCAAAAATTGGATAGTTCGAAAGCCTAACCCTTAAAAAATATTTGGTTTAAGTATTGTGCAAAGAAGTAATTAAAAACAATTAGCGACCTTATGCCTTCAAATTTGAGATGCTGCGTAAAAATCAAGAAAATCTTAAATTTACTATCAATTTATAAAATGTTATTAAAAATATAAGTAAAAAGAATATTAGTAATATTAAGAAATAATGAATGAAAAGGATCGAAAGAAAAGTTATCAATCAAACTATTTGTTAAGAACTAATTATATCTCAGTTAAAGTTAAAAGTTACAATTGATCCCAATTACATATACATTTTAATGTTATCAATGTACGGGTGTCTGTGTGGTATGACTTTGTTCATTCTAGAAACGGTATTAACTGGATAAGTCTAGAAATAAATTATACGCTCATAAAGAACCGAACTCTTTAGAGTCAAAAGAACTCTTCAAAAAATGTGATTATTGTTTTGTACGTACTAAATTACCAATTGCAGAACTGAGTCTTAATTTTTTATTCTCTGAGTGTTTCAAAATGTTAAAAGCCTTAACCACAAGCATTTAAAATCAGTAAAGAGAATACTATACAGCACATGAGAACCAAAACCATTTAAATAAAAATCAGCTCTTAGGGTTTAAAACAATTTTAAAATCATTGTTCAACGAAATGAAAATATTTGCAAGTATAATTTTTTCCAAAACATCTCATTTAACAGCCTATTTTCTATATAAGAGTGTTCCACACACTTATGTATCAACAACAATCGTTAGGCCTTTTAAAAGCCCCAGCAAATTGTTTGGTTCTTTTTTCAACAAAAAAGGACTATGACTGATCGAGATTTAAAAAGCCTTCTGCTTCATTCATATTTCTCTTTTTTTGGAAGATTTTTTTTCGCTCTCTTTTCTAGGGTGTTGGTATAGTCGGTAGGAAATATTTATCTTGTTGCGAGCAAAGCATTGTATATTCAACCACTTGTGAAACATTTTTCAAGCTTTGCGGTGTTAAAAAAAAGAGAAAAGAGGAAACACGTGATTTTTTTTTTACCACAAACAGGTTTTTACGATTACAACAGCTGACACGACCCGAGTCATTTTAAATTAGGAGAAATAAGGTATATAAGCCTATTTTCAAGGATAAGGTTGAAAGTATTTACACTGAAGTCATGCGAAATCTAAAGATAACTCGCAGAAAATAATTCTTCTGTTTAACTTTATAGCTAAAGGACCGTGGTAGAGAATTTGACGACTAAGGCACACTATTCTGACGACACCCCAAATTTTATTTAAAAGCTTGAAAGCTATTTTTAATTTAATTTAAAAGCATTATTTTGGATTTCTTTCTTCTTTTATCTGACGCCCAGAGGCTACTACCAATAAAATCCACCTATCTTTCCCCAATTTGTGATCTTTTCGCTATTGATTTTTCATCGGCAAAGAAATACTCGGCCAATTAGTGTGGCTCATAGCTTCCTCGCGTTCTATCTTGTATGATTTTATGCTTTTATAGCCCATTACTGTCAAATTTATTTAATTTTCCCCCCAATTTTTTTAAAACTGTCAAAATCGTTTAGATTTTTTACATTAATTAAAGTATCAATTGCGCAGACTGTTTAAATTAATCTATGGCTATCTTCGGGCTTGTTTGGACAAACATTCCAAATTACATAAAAATCAGATGAGTACTTTTGAAGACATAGGTGTAAATACATGTATGTTTGTGCGCATGTGGAAGGTTGAAACATAATATGGGACCAACAATGGGCTGATGACCTACCATCCAAATTTCATTAAAATTAGATGAGTAGCATTTAAGATAATACGTTGGTTCGCAAAAAGTCTGAATCGGATTTTTGTCTGGGAATTTTTGAAATCGGAGACAATAAAATTTCGCTCTTAAGAACGATCACATAGCTTCCGTTACCTTTGGTAAGCTCGGAAGCAATGTAATATTATGAATCATGTGGTTCTTCATCCCAAAAGAAGATTCTTGATTCATAAGCTATAAAGACCTAAAATATAAAACTATCTAATAATATTCCTACATCAGGAAAATCAAATAACACCATCACACACACACATATTACTATGGGTCAAAAACTTGAATATTCTTGCGATTCCTGCTTCCCAAATTTACATTAACAATTTGTGGAGAGGCTATCATTTTTTTTTATTCTACATTAATTAGTAATGGGGTTGTAGTGAAAAATCCTTTTAAAAATGAACTCTTTTAAAAAAAGTTTACGTTGTAATAACTTTTACAGCAAGTGCTTTAGTTGATATTTAAGGTAGGAAAAGTTACTACTCCATAAATTGTATTTAACTAAAAAAACAAAAAAAAAAAAAAAACATTTTCCTCCCTGAAAACGAGTCATGTGAGGCTGTGGCACTTTCTGAACAAATATAGTGACAAATATAAAGGAATGAGAGACTTTAAACCTTTTGTAGAATTTTTAACAATGAATATTTCAAGTCATTATTCAGTAAGATGAAACTGATTTGTAGTGAAACACGTATTATAAAAAGCACACCATAATACTCAAAGTAGAAAAAAAATAAATGAAATATGTCATCAAAGCGAAAGATCACTTTTGAAATAAACAAAAAACCTAAAACCATTTTTTTTGTTTTAGGTAAAAAAGGAAATTAAAAGCATGCTTAATCCGTGCTGTATTATCCTTAGAGAAAAGCTTCTTGTTTCTAATAACTTGTAGCTATTTTTATGGGTATATAACAAAAGGAGGAAAAAATATAGCTTAAATTAGAAGAACCAAGCATTAATTTACTATAAGAAAATAAGATGTATGTATGTAATTTATATTACTCTATTCATCAAAACGGTCGATTATTTTTTACCTTGAAGAAATCACGAAAAAAGATAGTCACAATAATTTGAAAAGCAAAAAGAGCACGAAATCAAAAGCAAAACAGCATTGTAAAGAGCAAACCATTATTTGATTAGATTATGATAAGATAGTGCATAGCTCATGAGACTGAAATATTATTTGCTTCCGAGCCTACTAAAGGTAACGGAAGCTATGTAATCGTTGTGAAAAACGAAAATTTGTTGTCTCTGATTTCAAAAATTCCAAGGCAGAAATCCGTTTCCGACATCAGGGAACATTTTTGGTTCCGTATCTGTCTGTTTCAATTTTTGTGAACCAACATATCTTAAAAACTAATCGTTCAATTTTAATGGAAATTTTAAATTTTTAGAAATTTTAAATTTTAAATTTAGATTTCATAATTAGCCCATTGTTGGACCTATATAAGCTTAAACCCCCTTGCCCCATTTGTTTTTCTTCCACATGCACACAAACACACATTTATTTACACCTATATGTTCAAAACTACTCATTGATTATTATGAAATTTGGATGGTTTGTCGTAGGTAGCTGGCTAATTCAGCGGTCTGTGCACTTTAAATTTTGCTAAATTGATACTTCAATTCGTGTAAAAAATCAAAACAATTTTGACAGATTTAAAAACAGAGGGATAAGTAAACTAGGTGTGCAATGCAGTTGTCTGCTTGCAATATTGAGCTGAGCTCGGATCAAAAATAGTGACATTTCCAATTTTTAACTAAACAGCTTTTTTTCTGTTTTTCTATTTAACCCTCTTAAATGAAAATATGACAAAAGTGAACCCAGCAACAATAACTTTACTCTTAAAGAGCTTTCCAACGGCATGCATCATGAAGGACATATACAATTTTAGCTTATGTACCCCGCACCCCTGTGTACCAATTTAGACAATTTCAGATTTATACCTTTCTGTGGTTGGTCACATTGACCGAGCCGAATTTTGTGCGGATCGGTTCAGCTGTTCAGGAGGAGTATGCGTCCAAACAAATGCAAAGTGTAGTATAAGAGCTTCACTTCGCTCAGCTCAATAGATTTCACTAATTAAATCAATTTAGGACTAAGACTATAAATAAAGCTTGATTAGAATAGTCTATTTTTAAAAAAAAGTTGGCCTAAATAACATTTTAGATCTTCTTAATTTAATGTGAAAGATAACTAACTATCAAAACGTTTTTAATGTATAAAACTAAAAGAATAGGTGTTTATATAAATAGCTTTGAAACAAAACATCATTAAAAATAAATCTATCTGATAAAAAAAACAACACCTGATGGAAGCTTTAACATTTGCTTTTACAAATCAAACTTAATCCTGTTAAAATTTAAGCATATAAAGGTTTTTAGAAATAAGCCTCCAGATTTTAAGTTTTAAAAGAGCTGACACAGTGAGACTGGGATGTAGTAGATACTAATACAAGAGGCAAGAGCATGTGAAAGAGAGGGAATGCCCATAAGGATGAGGCATTTGGGCACGCGAACAATGCAACCAACATAGCCCTCTCTAACAACATTGCTTCCTAAACCGTATACCAGGTTTTAGTACAATAACCACACTCTAACAAATCATAATTCAAACTCAGGCTGGCCACACGCCACGCGACTTCCTACAAAATTCGGCCTCCAAACATTCAACAACTTTCAAAAGAACCGAGGGGGAAAAAAACTTCCAATAACAGACCCAGAACCTAACAAATCATCTGCTTTAACAAGAGATGGTAACGGTTCAGAGTTAAAGCCTTGTGATGTATAGCGTAGGAGAGATGCGGTTTGAGCAAACTTTAGGTTAAACTAACTTTTTGGTCGAACCGATATTCTTCGTGGTGGAACCCGGATAGAGTGTGAACCTAACTCACTCATACTTTAGCAACAACTTCTTTAAAGCAACTCCTCTTAACAGACCATTATTCAATCGCAGGCATCGAATCGCCAACGAATTGGAAAAAATAAAAACTCGCAGCAAATAAATCTTATTGAACAAAGAATTAAGGTAGTTTGGAAGAAAAATTGACACAAGTATAAAAGAAATGCAGGTCCATTGACAATACGCGCATATATTGGTATGATCACTGTTTAGACACCAATTCATTTTCTTTATCATTATTATATATCATTATTATTCACAGCTATTCACCATTATTATTTATAGCCATTTATTATTATCATTTAACTTTATTGTTAACTAAATTCAGTTAAGGCCCCCCCCCCTTCATTACATCGCACCGTAGAGCTGCCATCTGTCAGAGGCAGGGCCTGCAAGACTGAAAGCCAGGGAATACACATCTGGCTCCCTTTTACGAACTCGCCGAGGCCGCAACATAACCCGGCGAGAGTGTAACCTTCGGAGCAACCGGCAACCACGAATTTTTATTAAATATATCAAATACATTTAGTTTTTACTTACATTTAGTGGCTAAATCGGATTGTACGTGCCCTGGAAATTTCTTCGAGTTGGACCTCTACCTGGTTTATACACAGGAGGGTTGTTTTTCTTCAGAAAATGAGCGGAGCACCGCGAAGAGGTGCGGAGCGGCTATAGAAAATTCAAGGGTACACAAAATTAAGGTTTTTAATTTAATATGCGGGATTTTATCACCTAACCTCAAAGTGGGGGCACGTACAATCCGATTTTACCACATTTAGTTTTACATAGTTTGCTAAGTGTTATTATCATTATCTTCTGATTACATCAATAGTTTTGCATGCCGAATAGCCTGCCTGAATCACTCAACACACACCACTTCTCTACTTCACACTCACACTTCACGTTTACACTTACATCACCACTCTACACTTCCTTTCATTCACTCCTATTTTATTATTATGTAGTAATTATTTTATTTCACTTATTATTATGTACAACATTCCCTTTGCACTTATCATTGTGTAGTAATATTATCTTTGCACTTATTATATAGTAGTACTAACCCCATTTGCATGTTACTATTATTCACATCATTACATTACACAATACACCCTTTATACTACTCACGTCTCACGTATTTTATTATTCACTATTTACAGTCCAAAACCTATCCTCTACAAGTTAAGCTAATAACTTCGCCTTTTATTATTAGGTTTATCATATCAGAGCCCTACCGCTCCTATGAGTCCTTAACAATCAATTTTAAGATTTTTTTTTAAAAGAATTAAGTAATAAGAGGAGATTAAGACCTTAAAAATGTACGATCGACAAATAAACCAGTAGTATAGGTATAGAATAAAAAAACTATCTGACCAACTCGAGCAATACTACCACATGTACCTACTGATAAATATAATGAAATAATATAATCGACGGAACCTTTTAATTTTTTTTAGTTTTTAAACGGTAGCACCCGCAAATTAAGAGCTAAAATGCTTGATTTTTCTGAGCATTTAAGCGAAATTATCTCAGTAGTTTAGGCTCCAAAGGTCTGCATAGAATACAGAAATTTTTTGCAAACCATGCTTTTGGACTCAAGGGACCTTAAAACGAGTGAATCCATAATATTTTCGCGCTATAACATGCTATTTTTCCATATACTATACTATGTAGATGAGAAAGTTAACAGACAAAAAAAAGAACTAAGAGAATTAAACTTTTAACTATAATGAGGGAGAAAAAATAAACATTAAGAAACAATGCGCCAATAAGTAAACAAAAACTACTCAGAATATTTAAAAGGGAACATATATATTCAATTTTCGAACGAACCATCAAGCCTATACTGCCACTCTTTCAGTTATTAACAAAAACAAGTTGCTGTAATTGGAAGGATTAAAATGAAATTTCTTGTTGTCAAACAACAAGACACAAACAAACTGTTGTTCCAGATAAATTCAAACTAGATCGAACAAATATTCAATCTCTAAGCCTTTTATGAACTAGAGAGAAGCAATGACTAATCGTATAGTAATTATAGGTGTTTGGAAACATTTGTAACTCTATACAAGTGATAATATAGCGTAGAATTAGTGGAAACAATGTTTTTGCTTATTATTCATGCATAACAAAATTAATCATGATTAATCTGTGTCCTTTGATCTTTCCACATAATTAATCTAATTAATGTAATCATTTTACGGTTCAGTACACTTTCATTACCACATTAATTCATTAATTATTCTGTTTTTCACATATTATTCAGCACATAATACTGTCCATTCTAAGATTCGTTTCACAATATCAATCAAATTATTGTGTTTATTTATTATAAATTGTTAATTTCATTGCTTGCAGATTCTAATATTTATTGTTGGGATACTTCCACTTATTATAAATCATAAATATTTTAATCAAACTCTACGTAGGTACACAAAACGCTCGTTTCTATTTTCAAGTTTATTTGAATTATTTAATAAAAGGGTTTAATTAGTATAAATTTAAAACCCAAGAAAACTATGATACTGAAAAATTATCAGCTAAAAATTATTAGCTTTCTCTCTGCGGCAATATTATCAATGAAATGTTGCTGTTTTGGGACGGAATTCCCAGTACATCCAATAACGATCATAGCGGGGATATTAAGAGAGGAAACAGCGATGAAAATATGTTACATTAATTAGAAAATAAAGAAAAATTAGGTTATCCTCACTTGGTATTTCTATTAAAAATGATTCTATCAAATTCAAAAATAGGTTAAAGAGTCAAAGGTCCTAACAATGATGTTACATTCAATTGCATTTGTATAAAGACTCTATATTACCTTAACTGTTAGGCATTACATAGTAGAGAACGTTACCTTCCAAATGGAACAAGGCCTAATCTGGTCTTATAATGTAACAGAGATAACTAAACAAGGCAGAAACCAGAGTTGGTAATTCCACAGTCAAGTTAGAGCCGTAGAACAGAACATGAAGGAACAAATGGCGATAGTTAACAAAAGGACAAACGCTCTGGCAATAAACAGGAATACGTTCAATAGGAACTCGGTATACATGAGAAACGACTTATACAGGATCCCGAACTGCGGACATAAAGCGACGCAAATGCACAGACACGAAACTCTTCCTGAAAATGTCAGGTACAGACTTGAAGAGGGTGCAAAGGATTGCGGCTTTACAACGGCTCAAAGTAATGCATTTAATTAAAGAGCAAAAACTGTCACGCTCATACGCGAATACATAACTAAATTATACGTTTTACGACTGAATATAATCATAAACAGGGAGAAGAAAAACAAGGGGAACGGGATCTACGACGAACTGATAACTTAGTAATTGCCTAGTGATTCCCCTTTTCTAGAATAACCCGTCGTAGTTCTACACATCCCCAGAATGACAAAATTAAATTCTGTTCAATATTGTTTTTGGTCACTAAAAAGACAAAAATGTTTGATCTCAATATCTAAAACCAATAGATCGAATAATAAATTAAATAAATTCAATTCGAATAATAAATTAAATAAATTCAATTGTCAAATAGAGACAAAAACTTCAAATTAAGTTTAAAAGAAAAACCGAAAAAATATTTTATTCATACATTCTCAAGTTATAATTAAGGTCTCTTATATATCGGATTCATATAATAGAAATAAGTTAAACAAAGTCTATATGTTATAATATAATAATACAAAATGCGTAGGTACTATGTTAATAAATAATTCTAAATATCAGTGACACTTTTTTAAAAAAGACAAGATATTTCTTCAAAGATTTAAAAAAAAAAAAAAAAAAAAAAATCTATATTCTAACTTATAATCAGTCTGTCAAGAAGTTTTTCTTTCGAAGTTTTAAAAAGAAAGTTTTTGTTTTAACTTAAAATTGGGGGAAAAAAATAAAGCCAAAACCTTTAGTGTTTACACATTGGTATTGATCGAACAAGAGTTGGATTAATACCGGAGAGGAGTTTTACCGATATTAATGAAACAAGAGTTTTTCGCAATAAATTGGTTTCTTGTCTATACTTTAAGATACCAAAAAAAAAAAAAAACAAGCAACAAATGACTCTTTGTTTCAGGGAAGATCCAATACAATCAGACGGCAGTATCAGAAGATTCTTTTTCCTCTCGAAAAATACAACCTAACTGAAAAGTAGCCTAGATAGTTTTTCAATAAAAGTAAAAACCCGTCTAAACAGAAAAAATAAAAGAACGTTTTACAATTAAGATATTGCTATAGTTATAGTTAAGGAAATAACTTAAATGTTACTAGAATTAGAAACAAGATGTTGACTAAAAGTACAAGAATAAATGAGCAGTAAATTCACCAGCTATTTCTCATGAAATCCATTAGAAATATTAAAATACGATATACTCTTATAACTGAAAACCATTATAAGTTACGAAAAACGATATTTGTAAGGCAAAAGCAGAATTATATTATATTCCCTTTTAACACACACACACACAATTTTTGAAGTAAGTAACAACATCGTTAAAAGATACTAAGAATCCCATCCTGCAATTTTAAAATAACTTTGGAAAGGAATTGTCATTTTCAAATTATCCAAAAACTTTTATAACTACATATAATCCATTTTAAGTATATAAACTGTGTTCTGCACCCAGATGTGAATAGAATAGACTGTCTTTTTTCCAACCCGTTCTTAATTATGAACTTAAATTGAAAATTAAAAAAAATTGTCAACTTTATCTTTAAATTTTTTAACTCAAAAACTATTATAGCTGGAGAAAATTGCTATACGCCATTTTAGATCACCTTTTTTCTATAGGAAAAAATATTGTACATATTTCACGGAGTCAATTCAGTCCGCTGTAAAGCCGTACGAAAATAAAAATTATTATATTCTAAAAATTTGGAAACACATAGTCTGTTTTATAGTTAGTTGTAACCGATCTGAATAATCATTACTTCGCGACATTTTGATATACATTTACTTTATGTACAAGCTAAACTGTTCAGTTTAAAAAGTAGCATAAAATAAATAAAACCTTTAACGTTATTTTCCCAACATATAAGTCTGAAATAGTAAAACGGAGACTTTGTTGAATCAGGGTTTATTTCAAGATCAGAAGAAATAAAATTATGTATTTACATGACTTCGCTTTTATTAAAATGAACCACTAGGTACGAGAAACTAGGGTAATAGGTGAAATCTAATTTACATAGTCAAACACAGGCGTAACTTGATTACTCGTTGTGGCCCCTCCTAAACCCCTCGAGTTACCGAAACTTTACTCTTCTGGATAGCGGCTATCTAACATCTCATGTTCTGGGTAGAAAACCTGCAGCACTTAGCTATAACTACCACAATCCCATAGGTCCACTCATTCAATATAACTTGTCCTCTCGGGTTTGAATTTCAACTGAACTAAAATTCATATAACTATGGAATATAATGTACATATGAAGAGTAATTAATATATTGGATGTATGATACATACGAGTACATTAGGGGACAAGGAAAAACCTGGGATAAACAATGAAAATGACCACGAAAAGAGTCAAAAAGATTGAGACAAAAAGAATGACACAAAAAGAGCGGATGAGAATGCTTTGTAGACTCTCTAACCACCCCAACGGAGTAAAAAGAAACTAAGCCAAGTCTGAGGTTATGGCAGAGAGGGATCAAGAAAAATCAATTATTAATACGATTCATTTCATTAAATATCGTAAATTATAAAGACGATAAGAGTAAGGTCGACATTATAAAAAATGGATCCAGGAAACTAGGAAACTTAGATAAACTTTATCACACACATATTTTTTTTTATAGAGATAAGCCACCAATTGCTATCTCTGCTCCCCATCAACTCAGAAATAAGATTTTTCCCCAGGAAAGAGACTTTATATTGGCATTTAACTGGTCTAAATTACAATCTATAAAATAAAGACCATTTCCACTGTTGAAAAACACGATTTTTCATATTTGTTACTTCTACTTTGTCTGTGATTGTCAAGAAACCAAATTTAAAAATTAAATAGAGATCTATTACGATCAAGGAATAAATAAAATAAACATATAGGTATACTAATATTAAGGTATTAAATAGATAAAATAAATGTTCTACATACAACAGGAAAAAGTTAATGTGAGTTGCAACATTGAATCGAAAGTCACTTACCTAAAACAGAGAAAAAAAAATGTTAACAATACATAACATAAATTAAATACTGAAATAACATAAACTAAAACAGAAAACATATTTTTTTTTTATAAAATTGTTGTCTTTGTTTAATAAAAACAAAGATAATTTATTTTAGGCAAGTGCAAAACTCTTTGTAAAGACCAAAAAAATCAAAGCTATTTATCAGATTAATCGTAGTTTACTCTAAACTATGATATACAGTATGTCCCAAAAAAGAGTATCCAAGAGAATTTTTTTTTTTATATTTGGATTTTCGAAAAAAAAAAGTTTTTTTATAAAACCTCCAGCTTGTTCTTAAACCTCTAATAATCATAATATTTTCTTGATTTTTGTGTACAGGGTGTTCAGTTTCTTAAAAACTTAAAAAAAAAAAAAAATAATAATACCAAGAGTTAACTACCCATATTTTTGATGGTATCAAAAATATTATTTAAATATGTGGTTCTGCAATTGCAATTAACGTTTAAATATGAAGTATTATTTTATTTTATGAAGATAAATTAAATTACTTACAATTAAAATAATAATAATAAGCTAATAAATGAAAAACACAACAAGTAATTAATAATAATTCTAATATTACCTAATTAGAAAAAAACAATCACAATAACCCAATAGTGATGAAAAAAAAATTAAAGAAGACATTTCATCACAATTATTGTATTGGCAATTATTTTAGCACAAATTTTGACTCCATTTATAAATTCTCTCCAAGCATGTTGACTGTGCAATGACCTGTGTATAATTCCTATTCTTTAGTTCATATACACGGTAATGACCAGGCGTTGAGCATAAACTTATTTTTTCTTATAATTCAAATACAGCGTAAACAGTTTGTTGCTGTTAACTTGCTCCTTTCAGAAAACAACCTAAAATTTTATACAAAAACTTGACATGTAAGCAATTTATTTTATTATCATCAATTAAATTAATAATTAATATTTACACGTTTTTTGCAAGTCTGAGCCAATTTTCTAAAGAATATTTTTGATACCATAAAAAATAAGGGTAGTTTACTCTTAAAGTATAGGTAATTTTTTTTAAGTTTTCAAGAAATACAACATGCAGTACACAAAATCAAGAAAAAATTACCATTTTTAGAGGTTTAAGAACAAGCAGGAGTTTTATAAAGAAATAATTTTTTTGAAAATCCAAAAATAAGAAAAAAATTATTATTCTATCCTCTTTCTTGGAACTTCCATGATGTTATACGGATTGAATACGAGTCGAATACAGTTTTTGGATCCAAATTGTCCATGAAAACCTAGATTCAATATGGATTGAATACGATTTAGATCCAGATACGACACAATAAATTCTGGGATCGTATCTGGATCAAGTTTCATGGAAATACCTGAACTCGATCCTGACATACGCAGAGTGTGGGTGTGAGCGCCCCTAGCGGTTTTTCTGATAAAACTAGTCAAATCTGTCAAAACAATATTCAATAAAAAAAAATAGCCTTTACTAAAAATGGCAATAATCATTTTTAGTTTTTGTTTTAAAAACAAACACAACAACCCTGGTTATTGTTTTTGTTTTAAAAACAAACACAACAACCCTGGGTATTGTTAATTGGTGTTTCCATGAGTTGTATTGAATACGGATTCAATACAACTCATGGAAACACCTATCTTGTCATATCCCAAATCAGGATCATGAAAACGTAGTACGTGTAGTAAATTTAAAAAGAAAAACATTTTTAGTGTTTGAGTCATTATTCTATTAAACACTATAATTTACGAGCCGGAAAAATAACATTTTTATTTATAAACAGCTGAAATCGAATCAAAAATAGTAATATTTCTAATTTTTAATTAAAAAGCATTTTTTCCTGTTTTTCTACCCCCCCCCCCCCCCACACTTAAATGTGACATAACAACAATGACTGAACTCTTAAAGAGCTTTCCAACGACATGCATGATAAAGGGCATATACTAACTTTTAACTTTTGAACCCCTTACCCCGTTTCCCTGTGTACCAATTTGGACCATCTCAGATTTATACCATCCTGTGGTTGGTCACTATGACCGTTGCGAATTTTGTGTAGATCGGTTCAGCCTTTCAGGAGGAGTATGAGCCCAACCAAATGCAAAGTTTGCAAAACGTCTTAATAAGATTTTGTATCTACTACAAATAGATAAACATAATAAGAGATGGTAACTGATGATCTATTGGTACCATTGAGTAGCTTAATACTAATTTAATAAAATGGATACGTAAGTTTATAATTCAGATTAAAATTTGAAAAATGCATACTATTGAGAAAAAAAACAAAAGAAACTTTTATCAAGATTTTGAACAACGAAGAGATTTTAAAGACTAAAGGAAAAGCAAATTGGAAACGTAAAAAAACCTGAATTTCATCTCGCTTGTCAAGACATCTTTAAAAGGATTTCTCAATACTTATTCAATTATAAATTGAAACAACTGGAAAAAAAACTCGAAGAGAAAATATGTAGAATAATAACTAGATATTGAATTTTAAAAAATAAAATGTAGTTTGTATTTTCTTTTAAAAGGTTTTTTCATAAAATGATATGACAAGAACAGGAACTAACGAATGCTTTTAATATAAAATAAAAAGAGAGTAGTGCACTCTAGGTTTTTCCATGCTATCATCTATTTACCTCGCCTTTTTCTAAAATCATGATAACCAAATTTTTCAGAGAAGTCATTTCATGAAAGATTTAAATTTAATTTGAAACAGCAGTTTGTCATAGCTCCAAATTGTGAGAGCAATTCCAAATCCATCGAGATAAAGATTTCGCTAAAAATCTATACATATTTATTGTGAGGATACCGCAAGTGTTACGCACCAATAGTTAGAACTAAGACAGATAACCGATCAATGAGAAAAAAAGTGTATGTATTCCTATATGAGTACAAACCTAGTATATAAAATACGCAGATAGGTATTGTGTATTTAAATTCAGTGAGAGAGAGCTAATATCTGTTAAGGGTAAATAAACATAGTTCCTCCAGAAACGACGATTAAAATGAGATTGTAATGAATATTGATTTAAAGTATAAGTAATATTAAAGGAAGTCATTTTTTAAAGTGATAATGGTTATAACAAATTAAATGTTTCCTAGAGTAAGAGTAAAAAAAGGCAAAATCTACTACAGGCAAGTTAATTAAAATATAAAGGATAAACTATTAATACAAACGTATTTAGTTCCATTACAGATCGGTTACTTACAACGAAAAGGAACAATATTAATATTTATGTATCTGGTTCCATCATATCTTATATAGGAATATATTAGAATTATATAAAATATAGAAATATACCTATATCAGGCATATACAATGTAAAGGGAACTATATAAAGATACAAGTATTTAATTCCATTGTAGATGAGATAACATATTTTGTTCCACATTAAATCAATGAAAGATTACACTGAAATAGCTAACTTATTACTCCCCTAAATAAACATAACTGTCTAATATGTCTAAACAAAAAAAAAAAAAAAAAATCGATAATTATCAATATTTACCATGATTTGTATTCATTTTTATTTCAGCGTAGAAAAATTATTATGTAAGGGAAAAATACATTTCAAAAGATTCGAATTCATTTAGCTCATTTTAATATATTTATTATAGACTCATCAATATTGAAGTAGGGGTTCTTTTTCTACTAAATGTGTATCAAACGCTGAAAGCTCTGTATCCAAATGAGATAGCTCCCTCTTTTCTGTTTATCCACTGGAGGATAAACATAAGGATTCTATTGCTCTAAAGTTCACTAGTGGTAAGGGAATCTGTTCGGTTTTTGAAGGATCATTAAAATTGATGAATTTTCTTATTTTCTTTTATTACATTTTCCTCCGTCTTTCTACGGTCCTCGCAATACGTTCATATTTCAACGTATACATATATTATTTGAGACTTGGATTCAACGCAACATAATATGTTAAATAACAAATTTATCTACATCTATATCCATATAGATCTACATCTATATTTAAGAAATAATGAAAGACGTCTCAGACGTCTCCCAATAAGTAAACTAAATTAACTTCCTTTTTATAAGTGTATTTATTTTGTAAATCGTACGATTTGTTAGTTGGGATTGAAGACGACCACTAGAGACTGTAAGCTTGCTCTCAACAATTAAGTTAGTTGCAATTAGTTTAATGAAGATAATTCTTCCATAATATTGCAGGAATAAAGATTTTTTACCCTCTGTCCTAATCCTACTATAATAAAAAAAAGTAGGTATCGGATCCACAATCATGCATCATAAAGACACAAATTTATTTTAATGTTTCTCAAATAAATTTGAGTTTATTGAACATACGAAAACATAATATGTTAAATAAGATATACGAGTCTCTATCAAAAAATTCAGAAGGGAAATATAGCTTAAACACAAAAAAAGTTATCCCCCACAAAAGTATCATAGAATAATATAATATAATAAGTGTTTAAAAATACAATAAAATTTGTAGAGCTATATATCTAAACAAAGAATTAATTACTAAGACAAAGAATGTGTGGCGGAGCAGTCTAAACCACAGAGCTATTATACGTCGAAAAGCCCAAATAACTTAAAGTAATTCCTAGAGACGTAATTGATCCTATTTGAATTGTATGGTAAAATTTATAGGGTCCCAAATCTTTTTTGTAAATCTTTTAAGCCAATAACCCGGGCGAGCATTGAGGGACAGGGTGGCACAGTTTTTTCAACCGCAGAAATATTATACGAAACCGCACAAATTGGCGAAAATCAGAGCAGGGCAGTACTACGCCACGCACATGTGACTACCCAACGCAAGTGGATCTGGCGTCTCAATTCACGCGATCTCGAATTATTTCGGTGGTTGAAAAAAAACTGTTGCCCTGCCCTGCGTCTCAAGTGCACCCGACGTTATAAAATTGAAAAATTATGAAACTTTGATAAAAAAATAATTCAAGGCCAATCTTAAATTATAGTGGGAAATAAAATGCAGTGTTTATTCTGCTGCTTAGATATTGATTTAAAACGTTATGGAAACAATTCATTAAATTATATGCCAAGTCAAAATAAGTGACAGGATTATTATATCAAATTTAATAATTCATTTTTAGATGCAATACAAAATCAGATAAATACAAAATAATGATTTTGACGTAATCAATTGTTTACGAGTGATGGAAATGATGTTGTACGACATGGTTTGCTAAAAGACATTAGACTAAGTAAAAACCCTTCTAAACAGAATAGACTCTTAACAGAAGGTAATTAGAATAGGTTTGAGAGGAATTCCCTAAGCAGACTAGGAGTTGCATTTCAGGTAGATTCAAGAGGAATTTTCACTTTGGCCCTTTGGTGGGAAATTTCGAAACAAACCTGTTCAAAGGTAGGTGAAACCCTACCGCAAATAAAGAGAACCCTCAGTCTTTTAACATTTTACCTCTTTAATTTCCCAAGCACCTTATATCCTGCCATGAGAACAAGGATATTAGTTACTATAAATTTATTTACAAAACTACGAGTAATACCAGGCACTTAATAAATAACAAGAGAAGTAATAGTTGAAATAAACTATTAAACAATCAATCAGTAAGAATAGCATTAATAATAGAATTAATAATAAAAGGTTTGGATTAAAAACATTTTCAGATGTTTGCGTAGATAACTTGAAAATTAAAGGTTTTTAATTTTTTTCTAATTTAAAAAAGCTCAAATCTAATGTGGGATTACAAGGTAGTTTTTATTCTTTTTTTAAAAAGAATAAAAATTCTACGCAAAACTTAAATACAATTGTATAGAACAATAATTTGAATTCAATAGAGAGAAAAATTATAGTATCGACTGAACTCTTAATTCAGAATTACCCTGAGAACTTCACAAACTAGGTCAAGTGTCAGACTAATTAAAGATTATTTAAAAAAATAAATAAACAGTAGGGAAAGATAATTTAAAAGGATTGATATTCATTGATCCAGAAATTAAGGGATTAAATTAAGGTCATGATGATTTTCTACTCATTAAGTTAAGATGAATCTTTGGATATAAGGTTAAGTTGATAGCCAAGTTCAACTTTATCTCTTCAAGTATCGATAAAGGTTAAAGAAAAGTTGAAGGGAGTGCTCTCATATCGTGCTGTCGCCAGCTATTTTGGTTTCATTTCCACATCCTATACCTTCTTACATCATCAATTCTTATCACCTCAGGCCTGCTAATCATTGACGTCACTGATTATACATTTCTTAAAAATCTTGACTTCGAAAATACCATGAAGGACTTTTAAGGGTTTAAGTAAAAGATGATATTGATTGCATTTTATATTGAGATCAAATTTCTGAATAATTAATTGCAGTCGACTATAACCTTAATACCATAAGATGTTATAAGTGTAGTGAATATTAAGTTTCCTATAATTATACTCCCTAACAGTAATCCATTAGTGAAAGGATCGTATTACAGTCTGCAAATTAAGACTTAAAAATAAAGAGAGTGAAAATACCGAAAAACAATATACCTTTGCATACAAATTCAACAAGGAAAAAACTTCTTTATAAATTCTAAAAGACAAATTGAACTCAATAAGCATTAAACATTTAACTTGATAACTATTTCTATTGACAAATATGTCCTATTGAGAAGTACATTGCTATACAAATTAGTCAAATAAAACGTACACAACTTAAGATAATATCATTCAATATGACGTGGCAACGAGCCCTATTTAGTAAATGGGGGCACGAGGTTAGGCCCAACAAATTTTTTAGATACGGAAACAAGGGGACAGACAATGTGTCATATCTATACCTGTGACGAATTCGTATCAATTATGGGTACCAAAGTCTTAAACCAGATCATAAGGGAGCTAAATGAAGCACATTATTTTTCCCTGATAGTTGACTTAACCCCAGACGCATCACAAACTGACTAATTAAAAGTAGTTTTGTTGAACGATGCGTCTGCTAAAGAACGCCTAGTACAACTTTTACCTGTTGTTTGTCATAAAGCAGATAGCCTAAAGCTAGAGCATGCATTTTTAACTTTACTTAAAGACCTACATTTAGATATTGCTAATTGTCGAGGACAAAGGTACGATATAACACTTAAGACAGATTTTAAAGATATAATTAATAAATTTCCTATAAAAAAATGTAGAAAAAAACCAATTATGTAAAGTTTGAGTTTCTCTGTTTTTGTGTAACTAAACACGATAATTCTGTCTAGAGCGCGGGTGTCTTTCGGGCCCAGAGATCACATGCTTACCGCGGGCCTGATAACGACGAGGAATTCGATTCAATTACAAAACACATTTGACAAGCTTATTCTTAGTACATAAGTCTCCCGAAAATACTTTATTCTGAAAGCGCATTTAATGTTTAATTAGTGCCTAAGACTTTAAAACTCGTTTCAATAACTCTCTATATATATCTTCCGGATCAGACGCGTAAGAGATTTTATCTCCAGTAGGGAGAAAAAGTTCTGATTTTGGAATAGTTTGGAGGAACTAAAACAACACTTTTCTTCCCTCAACTCAAAATGTAGGGAGAAAAAGTAAAGAGGGGCGAAAAAGTAAGGATTGCCAACTGCCAACTTAATTATTTTATAAATAGTAGAAAATGAATGGCTAATGTAATAAAGTTGTTGAAATCTCGTTGGCGGCACTGCTTTTTCGACCTTGTTTATAACCTGCATCTAAATAACCTTCTATTTAAGTTCAATTCCAATTCTTTTTTGTATTTAATATTGAATCTCTTATATCTGCTATTAAAAGTGCTAATAATTATTGTTATTTATTAAAATAATAAATAAAAACTGTGCAATGGACGAAAATGTGTATTTTCTCCCTACTGGAGATAAAATACAATGTACCTCGTGAGTAAAGTGCCATTATTCCCCTCGCGTTATTCCCGAGGCGCAGCCGAGGGAATTAAAATCTCTAATTCCCTTGGCTTCGCATCGGGATTTAGGGACCATGGTTCCTTCGGCTTCGCCTCATGAACCAACTATTTCGCTCTGGGAATAATGGCTTACTTTACTCCCTAGGTGTATAAATAACTATTGTTATTCCTGACGGTTCGAACCATTCGCAATGAGGTTGCTCAAGATATCAGTTCCAAATAAATCTCAGTATGAGTAACTAACTGAAGAATGATTACTTAAATAAATTCCAAACGTCTATATTCAAAAGATCACTGAAACCCCCCCCCCCCCCCCCCCCTATAAAAGGCCTAAATCTATTAGAACTACGGCCGCGGAAACCTAGTCAGTAGAGGTATGTCTTATTTATGTGATTTATATCTCATTTATTATTTTGGTAATACATATTTTCTTGGAAGGTGTTCTAGATATTTAATTAATTCAAATGATTTAATTTAGAATTATTTTGTTCTTCCTAATTTATTTTAAAACTATTAATAATTTTAATCCTTCTATTTAATTTCTTTATAACCTGATAATTATATAAAATAAATATTTAGATAATTAGCGGTATCATTATACAAAAAGGTAAAACAAAAATAAGTCAATTAATAAATTTATTCTTTAATATGAATTGAGTTGCTCATTAATATTTAATAATTTTAATTTTGGAAGCTTAATGTTAAGAAAAAAGTATAATGTATTGGTCTCCACTTCTCTTCTTATTTGGTGAAAAAACATGAACTACAAGTGGAAAGGAAAGATCAATGAACGCAGACGCTAAGGGAATACGAAGAAAATAACATGCAAATCTTCGAATTCAAATCGTATGACCATAAGAAACAGATTACTTCGTATGGATTTTTGACCCATAAAACAATTCAAACCATTTTTCAATTCAAGTCATACCTAGACGGGATTTTATTTTAAAATATGCAGGTCCAAATAATAAAAAAAGCCCAAAAAACTAGGAACAATAAAATAGGCGAACTATTATATTAATATTTAATTTTTCAAATTTCGCACACAAATTGTAATACAAATTTAGAACCAAGCTCACTTTTCACTTCTTTATTATATAATATTAAATTAATATTATTTATATAGAAAAACTGTTAAGAGAGACGGGTTTCAATGGTTAAGGTATATAATAGCACACATATTGTTTGATGCATTTTTAAACTCTTGAACCTAAAGAAGAAAACACCTGGTACTAACTCACGCTAATGTTGATAAGTTGAGTAATTGTACACAATTATATTATTTTCCCAAGGGAAAAAAGTATATTATTCCCACTGATAAGCCAAACTTCTTAGTTTTATTTCAGAAAATACCATATTTTCTTCATATCATCTATACGAGTATAAGGTTTCTAAGGCATCAAATATAGCATGTTAACTCCTTATGCAATATTTTCTATGACACAATTTACTGTACGTTCATTATTATTCAGGATAAATTTCTGATCCCCCTTCAATATTATTTCTTTAGGCTTCGGTCTTCGGTTAAATATAACAATACTACACAATATCCTATGAAAATAAGAAATAACACCAAAGTACCAAATAAAAATATCTGGACAAGTTATTAAATATAAATCGAGGATCAAGTGTATATCTTAAAAGCACGGATAACGTATAACTACGTCTAACATTCAAACATAGTATGTAATACATTTCGAAATAATCCCACTTTACGAAGAAACGACAACATAGAAAATATACATATAAAGTTTTTCTAAATCCGATTTTATCAACAACAAAGAGCCACCATTTACCAGATAGAGGATAAAAATATACAAATCCTCCACAATATTATTCTTTTGCAGCTTTTTATTCTGCTTTCGTATTATAAATGTACATAATATGTATATAGATATATAGAAATTCAGACTAAAATTCTGCATATTTAGCGAAATTTTTCGTGGTTTTAGTAAAGAAAAAAACTTTTCATAAAATAAAAAGTGAATAAATATTTTTATTAAATCCCAAACATTGAAGTATTATTGATGGGAAAAAATATTTTAAAAATAATTCTATAATAACTTTACAAGGAACAATAACAATGTAGTGTACAAAGATCACAATAAGTCAAGATAAGCATAACTTGCTAGGGCAGCGTAATATTAATATAGGATAAATAAGTATTATTGTCCTTATCTAAACGACTCTTTTCTGCATAAAAAGGCCATAACAGTTATAAACTTTTATTCTTGTTTTAAAAGAACCAGTAAACATCATCATACAAAAGTTCAAATTTAAATAGAAGGAGATTTGAAGAGTATGTTTAGTTTATAAGGATCAATCGTAAGTGAATTTAATCATTACCTAGTTAAAAATTACATTGGAAAATGGAAATCATTGTTATAATTGGTAAAAAAGTCTAACTTCTTCTTTCAATAACTTAACAACTTTCAATTGTTCTTTTTGATAGATAGAAGCTATCAGATAAAACTCTGGAAATTAGGTAGCGATAATTTTTGATTGATAAGCATAGTCCACATCGACCAGTTCCCACATTGTGGGAGAAGAAATTTAATTAATTACGAATGAGAAGCTGTACACAGGAGGTACGAAGAAATTCTCAGTAGCAAAAAATATTATGAAAAGAAAATGAGGAAGCTTTGCATGATAATTGTAGCTGTTTTATATTCTGCAAACTGGGCCGTCCGCACACTGGGCGATATGAAAACGATGCAACAGTGATACGATATATCCCTACCCTGTCGCTTCCTAGGTAGGTAAACGAGTGGGGTCCCACCAAAGAACCATGCACCTAATCGTCGTGCGCGATACCTACGCCTACGTATACAACCTCAGGCGATCTGCAAAGGCCGTGTATCTGGGCGATATTACCTGTTGTTATGGAGGCTTTTACGTCAAATGAAATAAAAGACACCAAATATATAATTTTACCCTCACGGAGTATTCCAGAAAATATGTAACTGATAAACTGTTTGTATTATTATTGTTTTAATTTTATTACTTTCTCATATAAAGAGAAAGTATTGCGATGGCGCAATACTTCGAGCGCAAAAATTCGATTTTAAGATTTTGATGGATTTACACGTTTTCAGGTCCCCTGAGTCTGAGTCCAAAATAGTTGTTTTTAAAATATGTCGCGGAGCTTAAACTACTGATCCGATTTTACCGAAATTTGGCATACATGTTCAGAAAAATCACACCCCGAGGCGAAATCTAGAAATGAATTTTAGCTCCAATTTTGGGGGCGCTACCCAAAAATTCCAAAAAAACGTGATTTTTATTTTAAAATTATGTTGTTCTTTGTAATTAAGTTGGTTATTCTGTTGAATAAATAAAAATGTATTGAAAAACCAAAAGTAATTATCACCTTAATTTAATTAAAATTTTAAAATTAAAATAACTTCAGCAAGTAAAGTTTAATATGTCTTCTTATAGACATTCTACAGAATGCAAGAAATTTGGCTTCGCTTTCTTGCAGTTCTTTGGCTGCGACGAATAACCTATATTATACATACACAGATACACACATATATATATATATATATATATATATATATATATATATATATATATATATATATATATATATATATATATATATGTACGAGTTTTTTTATGTAGAGATGAACCTAACACTTCCTGAGGTATCTTCTTCATCTTGATCTTATAGATCTAATGCGGGTTCAGCATTTCTTCATCACTTGAGCCACTCGACATAATGAAAATGTATATAGGACTATCAAACCCTTTTGAACAAAAACCAACCCAATAGCAAAACTGACAATATTTCACTATAAATATATGCTTTGAAAGGCACGAGTTGACTGAATAAAATATCACCCCGTGTGCGGACGCCCTGTATTTTGATCTCCGATATCGCATTTCGATAAATAACGCTTTCATATCGCTCCGAGTGTATACTGCCTAACAGTTGATTACTCTGTTTGATGAAGATACATTAGGAAGTAAGAGGATTTTGGTATGAAAAATATTTAATCCATCAGAATCAATTTAAAAAAAAAGGAAAAATAAAGTCAAATCATAAATTCCAGGGTCTCTAAAAAGAGGTTTCCGAGTTATTACAAACATGCGAGTACGTAATTGACTTTGTTAAAAGAAATTTCCTAAAAGAATCACCTCAATTCAGAGCCCTAATTCAAAGGGTCTTGCAAATATTGTCAAAAAAATTGTACGTCAACAGAAATATAGAATTTATATATATAATAAATTCTGAAATATATACGGTTCGGTTATTACTCTCTACACTTCTGTTTGCTCCTTTTTAACGCATGAGTAAAAATAATAAAAAAAAAACCCTTTAATGTCAAATCAAATGTCTTTTAATGTCACAAACATTTACAGAATATAATCTAGAACATGTCACCGCATACAGTGTAATGTAATTTGCAATATTCTATCGAATAAATAATAAAATGAAAAATCATAATTGAAAATATTGTTATTAGGGACTTAAGGAAAAAACGGGATCCTTATACATTCCTTCGGTTGTCTGTCTGCCTATTTTTCTGTAACGCACCTGATTTTCCCAAAACTAAAATTTAAAACTTTGCAGTTATGTTATGTGTAATAAACCAATTATTGGGAAGGCCCAAAGTTGAGGGGTTGACGCATTCTTTTTTAAAGCCACTAATCTCGCGTCATTTAATGCCTCAGCATTCGTGTCACATGGTGTCGTCGTTTGAACAGTAGATGCCATGGCGCTAGTCAATGCCGTAACATCTAATGCCAAGCATCAAAACTTTTTGATATTTTGACACTAGATGCCATTACACTGCCTGATTAATGTGTACTATAACCTTATTATTTACTTAAAAACCCTGCCTATTACGTAAAAAATTATTTTTAACATTACATAAACTATTATATTGCTACTTACTAACTATTGTTCTGGTTTACTACTTTGAAGAACTGAACAGTAAACACAACAGTGTAGTGAGGGCGTGTGAACAGGTCATGACATTCAGTATCACGACAGCAAGTGCCAAGCAGTTTTACGGTATTGAATGTCGCGACATTAGTGCAACCGTGAGAACGAGGCTTAATTGAAATGCGTCATGTGGAGTGTGAAATTAAAAAAATAAAGAGGAGAATGCCCTGAGTATAAATATATATTTGAATATAATTATTTTTAATTTAATATATATTTGGTTTCATTTTGGTACCGTCGAATACCCCCCCCCCCCCCCCCCGCCATCATACTGCATTTATTATCTTAGAAACGGATTGGACTAGTCACTTCGGAGTAGTTTTGTTGAGTTTGGACAGTAAAAAGGCGTTTGTTCACGTCATTATAATTAAAAATAATAATAATATAAAATATTTTTTATGGCCGCCATCTTGATATGGCTGGGCCAATTATACTGGGTGAAGAACATTTCCTATTTGTTTAATTTCCTACAAACCAATTGTATTGTCTGATATATTTGCTTTCAGACAACAATAGTACATTACGCGTCGAGTGCGGAAAGTAGCATTTTGCATGCGAGTGAGGAGTTTGCACCCGAGCGACAGCGAGGGTTGTAAAACCACACGAGCAATGCAAAAGGCCGTTTTCACTCGAGTTGCGTACCGTACTTTATCTACGATTGTTAGATTTAATTATAAATACAGAAAAAAATAAATTTGCTGTATGTAAGTTCGTATCTCTCTCTTGATAAAGATGGCATTATTCTTGAATTGTATTTTTTGCCGAATTAATTATTTCTGGAGGAGTATTATTCTCAACATTTTCGTCAGTCACTTAATTCACTCATTGTTTTTCACTAAAAACTCGATATAAACAGCTACTTTAATAAAAGAACAGCAAATTAGTTTTGTTAAATGTAAACAAACTAGCTAATCGTGCGTGTAAAGCTGAAGAATTTCTCTTCTTTACCGCACTAGTGTGGTAAAGAAGAGGAATTCTTCAGAACTATGAGACGCGCATGCGCAATAAATACAAGTACGTAAATAATTACTTTCAACGCATCTAAACAGAGATATAATGTTTATATTTCTTATCAATCGTAGATAAAATTAGTTTTGTGTTTCTCTAATTGTATATGGATTTAGTAATTTTACTTCCTTATTTTTTACCTTATTATTATTATTATTTATTTAATAGGAATACGGAATGTCTCTCCTTGAAAATTAACTTTATTGTACAAATCCGGCTTTGAACCTTTAGTGGTCAACTTCGGGGCCGGCGAGCCAAGTTGAAACGCGTAAAATAAAAAAAAAAATTGTAGGAATTGGTGCACATCAATGATTTTCTTTTTAAAAGCTGAATTGAAGTTAAACGTTGCAAGAAATAATTTAAAAGTAATTTAAAACTAAAAAATAATAAAAGTTGGTCGAGTATAAATATATGGTTTAAACTGAAAAGGATTTTTTTTAACAAATGTAATATGCTTTTTATATTTTTTAAAGTTCGAAAGAAGTACAAATTGAAAACGATAAATGTATACAAAAACAATTATCATGAATAAGTCAAATGAAAATAAAGAGATATTTTTGGAGAAAACGAGGGTTTCTTCAATCTTTACATCCTGTGCTAATGCCTAAAACTAAAAGGGTCAAAAATGGGCTTGGAATAGAGGTAATTAAGAAGTATAACAAAGGCCCTAGATCCCTTTACAGGCTTTGAAAAGGATTAAAAATTAAATTAAATGGAGGGTCTGAGAGATCTTTAGAAAATGTCGCTTTTCCTCCCTTTAAGCTCTCGGCATAAAAATTTGCTTTTCTAGGGAAATAACGTGACTGCAGGGGTCAAAAGTTACATAAGTAAGAAAAAGATGGCGTTTTGAAAAATGGAATGAAGAGGAAATTTGAGAAAATCTCGTAAAAGACAAGTACAAAATGAAATTATAAGAGAAAATACGATTTTTTTCGTTTATTTTTTAAGAGAAAATACCGATTTATATTATAAAAGAGAGTAGAATAAAGAAGATAAATATCCTCCCCTTTCATACCTAAATAACAAATAATGACAATAATAACAAAACATACAAATAAATTAATTAACAAAATCAAAAAACGGAAAAAACATTTCTGTTATCACAGAAAAAAAAAATTACTGTACATTTATTACAGTAATTTTCAATGACAAATTTACCCAGGAGGTAATGAGTTTAACTAAAGTTTTTAAATTTGACATGGAATTGTTTATTGTTTTGAATCAGTTACCGCATGAAGCTTGAAGATGACCTAAGAGAAGGAATATAGCCAGGATGTGTTGAAGCAGAGAAATTCATTATCCCTGTCAGACCTATTTTAAAACCAAAATCGTTCAATAGAAATATTGAAAATAAACCTGATGAAGGATGGATTATCTAGTGTTCATACCATATTTCTAACATTCTAATTATTATTAGACTACCACGTTTGCTATTTCAATATTTTGTTTCTTAAATCTTCAACATGACAAATAAATTTATTAAAGAAATGTTAATTTAAAGATTAAAAATACAGTGTTTCATAAAATAATCCTTTCATTGTAAGATTTTTAACTGTGAGGTTTCTAAAAACAAATGGGTCGTTAACCCTCCAATTTTAATTATTTTCCAGTCTTGCATGTATTACCCGACCCGATTTTATTTTTTAATAAAACAATAGTAAGATGCAAAATTAATTTTTATTAACAATAGTAAGATGGACAATGAATTTTTATTAGCAATTGTACGATACAAAAGACTAAAAGACACTAACGGTAGAAGGTATATACCAATTCTTTGCCTTTTTGAAGCGCATTTTTTATATACATACACACACACACACACATTTATATATATATATAAATATATATATATATATATATATATATATATATATATATATATATATATATATATAAATAAAGAGGACAAACCCACAAAAGGGTTAAAATGGAAAAAGTAAAACTTGAGGAAAAATATGAATGAAAAGATAATATTCTAAGGAAAAGGCAAATTTCTCCCTCCCAAAAAGCGTCCTCGAAATGAAAACCCTTGGGAAGGGTAAAGCTACCACAGTGTTCTCAAGAGACGTGTCCTGGGATTTAGGTTTCATTTTGAAAGATGATTCATCAGAGCTTTCCGTTCCTAATTACCCTGGTTCCAAGCAACTGACCCGTTTTCTTTAGAACCGACGCCAAATTACCCAGGATTAGACTTCGTCGAGAAGACATCGACACTCATTAAAATACACACTATTTGCTTTCTTTATTTTCTGGTTCTTTTTGCAAAATCCTTCCTTTTTTAAAACAAAATAGACAGCGTCTTAAACATAAAAAATTAACAAGTTTTCTTATTTTTATAGTAAAGTAAAAAAAAAAAAAAAAAAAAAAAAAATCAGACCTATAGAAATATTCTACATTTCTTTCCACTTCACGAATTAAATTAAATTTTATTTTAATCGGGAAAGTAAATAAAGTAATAATTTCAAGATAAAAAGAACTTTCTATATATTAAGTTTTTAAATTTTCTGTTTAATCGTATGTAATGTTGATAATATAATTGTTATTGTTATATAATATATAATGTTAGAGGAGAAAAAAATAGTTCCGAATTTATTTACTTCACATAAATGACAACCATCTAGAGAGCTGATCTTAAACCTATAAAACGACAAATCTTTGTGCAACGGATCTCCCCAACACCAAATCTAAAGCGTGCCATCGATATATTTGAAATAATATAAATAATATAATCGATAAATAATATAATCGATATTTCCTGTTTTGCTGTCATTCAATGTTTATCTATCACAAATTTGAGACCCGTCAAAATGAAGATTGCGTAAATATGGGACACGGCAAAACAAATAAAATAACTCGCGGATTTTTTCCGAACTAACTTTCCGTACAGCAAAATTTGCTGAAAACCAATTAAATTCTGCTGAAAGATGGCTAAAAGTGTTAAAATAATGCATTGTCATCGTGTTCTGAGCAATGCTAAAAGTTTCAAATGTCTAGCTATTCGGGAAGTTAGTTAGAAATCGATTGCCAGATTTGTACCGGACAAACAAATAATCAAACAAACAAACAAACAAGAAAGCAAGCTAATAAAAACGTAGTAAAAAGTAAAACCGAAGAATAAAAGGATAAGTGCAAGAAAAAAGAAAAAATAATATACTAAAAACCATTTTTAGGATAGTGTTCAAGGGAAGTATTTAATAGTTTTTATAAAAAAATTAATTAAACATAAGTTATGCCAGAAATAATAATAAATTTTACATTTTATTTAACTATTACCATCCTTTAGACCAAACTCCAGAAAAATAAAATCCATCAT
This sequence comes from Gerris lacustris, assembly GCA_951217055.1. Lineage (NCBI taxonomy): Eukaryota > Metazoa > Arthropoda > Insecta > Hemiptera > Gerridae > Gerris > Gerris lacustris. The sequence continues at coordinate 54,941,419 of OX578278.1, forward strand.
CTGATGCTTATTTATCATATCCTCTTCTAAAGTTAAACTACTTCCCATTATTCATAAATCTATTTCGCAGATAAACAGACGATACGATACGCGCTCTAGTAACTTGTTGACGAAATTATACTGTTCATAGATGCCGTTTAATTATCTCCATCTAACGACACGATTTATATTAAATTAACATTGTATGAGAGACTTGCTTGGTTGAAGATACTTTAATTAGATAGTTTCATTCGTTTAAAACAGAATTTAAACCAAGTTTAATTTGAACCAACAACGAAAATTTAAATTAGAAAACTTAGCACTTAAGCGGAAATGATGTAAATTAGGGTGACAATGTAATTTGTTAATATGACAATACGATAATTAATTAACTATTATCAATCAACTTTAATTAAGCATGCTTAGTTTATCATAAGTCATAATTTGGGTGTGGAAATATTAACTAGGTTATTATCATTGAAAATCTATGCATCGACAAATATTTCTTATGGCAATAAACAGGGAGATGGGCTCAAAACATAATCGGTTAACTTGTCTTTGGGGAATGCAACCGTGAATCACTCAAAACACAATAAGAGATTACCAAATAGCTTTATACAGCTTCTATGGATTTCGGAAGACAACATCAGCTTTGTTTGTCAGGGCCAAGTGGAGGGAAGTTTTGAATTGTCTTAATGATAAGGAGGCAAAGCTGAGGAATTGATTAGACTGGCAGAGGGGACAAGATTAAATCAGCATCGGTGAACCTACGGCTGGTCTCCAACTTAACTAAGTTGGAAACTCTTGCCTAATTCAATTAAGATGAACTCAGTTCAGATACACTAATCAAGAAACTTAGTTCCGACCTTGTAATAAACTCGACTCTTCTGATTAGCTCTATCATTTGCACTTAAAATTGAGGAAAAAATAATGTTTCTGAAGATAAGTTCTAACTCCAAGAGACTTCGATAACTCTAAAACTAGGAAAAATATAGTTCGCAGAAGGAAAACTTAAAATATAAGTAAGTTAAATACTTATTTAATTGAAATATTTTCAAAAGTAATAATGTCACCTTCAAAAGTCGTTCATTATAGAAGAGCATCTAGCATGCTCTAAACATTAACGAAATAATGTGTGGAAATATGAGATCAAATATTCAGTAAGAGCTAAGAACAATAGAACATAATATGGACGAACTATAATCTATCAGTAAATGTTACAATAGCTAGCGATGTTACTTGATTTTCGAAGTGGAATCGGTATTGAGGATTCCCTGCATCGTAAAGGATTAATTACTAGATATAATTAATTAGGTTTAACATACACAAGGGTTTGTATTTCAACGTTAATAGACGGAATTCCTGGCTAATGCCTAAAATCAAAGCCCATTTCAACATTCTAGAGCAGGCAACCCTACAAACTATAGCATGTTAAAATAACAAAAATATAAATCATGAAATCCTCCGTCAATTAACATCGATTAAAAATTAAGAAAGATGCACTAAACATCGCATTAAATTAACACTTCATGTAATTTTATGTAATTCTTATTTGATTTAGTTCGGCACAAGCATTTACGATAATTTATTACAAAGATACGTACGGTACTTAGGCAACGGAAGTATTGTGATCGTTCTGACGAGCGAAATATTTGTCTTTGATTTCAAAACTTCCTGGACAGAAATCCGCTTTAGACATCAAGGAATACATTTAGTTTCGTGACTGTCTGTCGGTCAACATTTTTACGAACCACCATGTATAAAGAACTACTAGTATGATTTTTATGAAATTTAAATGGTTTATCACAATTAGTCCATTGTTGGTCCTATAAAATGCTCAACCGTCTGCTCTAATTAAAGTTGATACTTTGATTCATGTAAAAAACAAAACAATTTTAATAGATATATTTTTTTTACTTTCTCATATAAAGAGAAAGTATTGTGATGGCGAAAAATTCGATTTTGAGATTTTGATGGATTTACACGTTTTGAAGTCCCTTGAATCCAAAAAAGAGGTTTTTAAAAAATGTCTGTCTGTCGTCTGTGCAAAAGCCTGGAGCCTAAACTACTTGGCCGATTTTGACGAAATTTGTCATACATGTTCAAAAAAATAATACCCTGAGGTGAAATTGAGAAATTATTTTAGCTCCAAATTCGGGGGCGCTAGCCCCCAAAAACTCTGAAAAAACGTAAACAAAATTATTTCTCGAAAACGGCTCCGACGATTTGATTAAAAAATTCTACATAAAACGCGGACGGAGAGAGGCCGGGTTCGATTCCCCGCCCAGAAGAAGTTATTTTTATGATACATTTTGATGAAATGTTCAATAATAATTAAATTTACCAACGAAAACTAATAAATGGAAAACACTGGGCTAAATAATTATGAACTTGTATATGGGAAAGTTTGTCTGAGTTGTCTCGGACCGATATTTTTTTTTAAAAAAAGGGGACAAAATGTAACTAAAAGATAAAATAATGGGTCGTAACAGCAGAAAATCTTTAAAGTACGCGATAACTCTCGCGAGGAAGCTATAAATGCCTCACCAATTGACAGATTTTTTTTTAGATTTTTTTTAAATTTAACAAATAACTTGAGATTTTATTTTCTGATCAACAACAAAATTTAGTCGTTTTAGATTAATAAAGCTACTTAATTAATTTTACACATTTCGATAATCATTGGATTCCTACACGTATTGGAATTCTATCATTGAAACGATTTTAGAATCGAACGCAGACTGTTTTCCTAATACTAAGCTTCGAGTATTATTATCATCATTAAAAAAATAGTAGTTCAACCGAAATATTTTGGAATAATTAAGGTGGTCAACCACCTAAATTAATCAAAACCAATGTGTAATAAACATTAACATTTTTAGTTGTTTGACAACAACTATATTTTCAAAATAGTTTAAAAAACTACTTCTCCACCCCTTATTCCTTCTTAATCACTGACGAAATTACTTTAATTTAATTTATTAATATTATTTTACTTTTGGACATTATATTAAAGTATTACAGAAATAATATGATTCAGTAATCTAAGCTTATTTAAACAACAATAATATTGTTGCAATCTCGTATTCAAAAACGTAAATTTCGTTAGGAATTGCAGATTAAGTTGAATCATTAAATACGGGAATGGTCGGATTACTTGGTACTATAAAAGGATCATCGTGGATTTCCAAACAGGTTATAAACACAAGTGAATACATTTTGCAATTTTACTCTCTACTGTAGTGCGAAATTATACACTCATTACAAATTCAACTGTGGCAATATACCCAAAATAATTCTTAGGCGTATTCAACACGATCAAAATAAAGTTGAGGCTTTTATAGTGGTTTAAGAAATGATGAGTTGTTACGTTTAATCTAGTTAGATAACTGGGATATAGTAACGAATAAAAGGGAAATAGTCGATCCTAACGCTTAAGGAAAAAATTACTTCAATGATAACATAAATGAGGACTAGTACCTCATAACAGTCTAATTAGAAAATATCATTATGAAGAGTCTAATAAAAAATACTATAAAAAAAAAAAAAAATCAACTCAGACTAACTTTCTCATATAGATCCTCAACTGTGTTTTTCTTAAGTGTGTGATAGCGACTCATCATAGAAGAGGAGTAGTTCAATAACCAATTCGGCTGTTCATGAACAGCCGAAACCAGTCAATTGTTATAAATACAATTATTTTGTGTGAAGACGTAGTTTGGTTATTGAAATACACCTCTTTTATGATTTCTTGTCCCAGATGATCCAAGAAGTATCTTTGTCCCAGATGATCCCAGAAAATATTAATATATTTTTAGTGCAGTGAACCATTTTCAATTTTAATTTTGTTATTTATAAATCAATTAGTTGATGGTCATCATAAACATTTTGTTTATAATTATCCTCATATAAGCATTATTTATTTATTTAGTTGTAAATTGTTATTGTTAACTTTGTTATTAGAAATTAACTGTTGCTTACTCTAGTGCAAGTAGGATCATACTATTAATCTAACCCTAACCACTACTAAACTCACACACTCTAGTCATATTTCCCTAATATTACCTAAAATATATTTAATTGCATGGGACTAACTATTTGCCATAATTATTTCATACATTTTAGCCCCACTCAAAAATGAATTTTTAACTTAACTTATTACAATTATTTTGTACAACTACTAAACCATTTAAACACAAACTACCTTAATTAATCTGAATCTGTCACATGATCAAACTTAAAGTATAATGAATTGTTGTAATGATAAGGAAGGCAATTTTAAGTGTTTTTTAAAATATATTTTAGAAGTTAGCTCATTAAAAAGTGCATATATATCATAAGTGAAATGACTGTTACCTGACTTCATACTATTCATTATCTCGAGATTAATATTGTCAATAACCTACATAACATGTGACCAATACCAATAAATTGTTATTATTTTAGGAAGAAGTGACGAGAATCGCAAAGATTCAATTAATATTATTCAGAAAATAACTAATATAATGTAGGATAACTTCTAGTCAATCAGGTTAGTAAAACCAAAACCTTTTTATATGTTAAAAGTGGTAGTAATCATTATCTTTAAGAATTTGTTAATGTCTTGTCCAGAGAATATTTTTAATTGTAAAACCTAACATCTTAATAAATTTTGATTCCAGCTAGAGAATGGCCCAAGGAGGGGTCGAAATATTGCAAAAGTGAGCTTTTTATTTCCTTAATGGACCCAACCACTGCAGAATATAATGCTACAAGGAACTATTTCTAATTTACTACAATATATTTTTATCTATACAGACGGATACGCATGTTGATCTGCTAGCTGTGAAAGTGAACCCACCTTTAAAGGCCCCCATACACGATCAAACATTTTGCTCAAACCTGATGTCGGGAACATTTAGGCCATACACGTCAAACATCATGTTTGCGCAAACATCAAATAGTCCCATACACAGCCAAAATGTTTCCGCAAACATGATATTTGCGCAAACATTTTGACCGTGTAGGCCTTTAGGATAATCCTCATTTGATGAACCTTCCAAGTAAAGTGGTACTCCGACCCGGCTCTACCATCTACACACGAAAGATACATTGTTTGAAAAACAATATTTTGGACACAGAAATCCATTGAATTAGCACGGCACGCGTGAATATGAAAAAATCTAGTAAGAAAAAGCAACCACTGCGATTTTTTCTAAAAAAGTACTGGCAACTCTTAATAACAATAAAATCCAGTGCAAAGAAAGTAAGTATGTTATTAATATAAAAAATAAACTAAATTAAAATAATTCATATTTTCTTTCCTTAAACAAATTTATTGTTTAATCAGTCAAATCATCAATAATGCGTTGCTCATATTAAATTGACTTGTTTGATTCTAAGTAATTATGTTTGCTTGTCATAACATCAATAATACGTTGCTCATATTAAATTGACTTATTTGATTCTAAGTAATTATGTTGCATGTCATAACATCAATAATACTTTGCTCATATAAAATTGACTTATTTGATTCTAAGTAATTATAATTGAAGTTTTTCTTTTGTGGACTTGAGGTTTTTTTATATAAGTAGCTGGTTGTTTTTTGGAATGAAAGTCCTTTATTATATTTTAGTCAAACAAGCGTTCGTCCAGGGAACCTGGACTTCTTCAGGTTTCGGAAATACTGTAAATTTAGAGAAACAAATGGTCAAAATGAAAACGAATTTTGGAAATAAAAGTCTGTCAGTTAAAAAAATAAAATTAATTCTTTTAAAAAAAAACATAAAAACAATCAAAATACTTGGTAAGTCTTTTATTTCCAAAATTCGTTTTCATTTTGACCATTTGTTTCTCTAAATTTACAGTATTTCCAAAACCTGAAGAAGTCCAGGTTCCCTGGACGAAAGCTTGTTTGACTAAAATATAATAAAGGACTTTCATTCCAAAAAACAACCAACTACTTATACTAAGTAATTATGTTGCATGTCATAACATCAATAATACGTTGCTCATATAAAATTGACTTATTTGATTCTAAGAAATAATATTGCATTTCATAACATCAATAATACGTTGCTCATATTAAATTGACTTATTTGATTCTAAGTAATTATGTTGCATGTCATAACATCAATAATACTTTGCTCATATAAAATTGACTTATTTGATTCTAAGTAATAATGTTGCATTTCATAACATCAATAATACTTTGCTCATATAAAATTGACTTATTTGATTTTAAGTAATTATGTTGCATTTCATAACATCAATAATACGTTGCTCATATTAAATTGACTTATTTGATTCTAAGTAATTATGTTGCATGTCATAACATCAATAATACTTTGCTCATATAAAATTGACTTATTTGATTCTAAGTAATAATGTTGCATTTCATCCAGACATTTTTAAAACATGTTCTGACTTGGAAAATACGCAGCACGAGAAGTTTTATACACTACACTGCATAGCATTTATTATTTAAAAAGAAGATCTTATACAAACCATAGGGAAAATATAAATTAAATAACAACAAAATGTTTGTTTTGTTTGTGCTGCGTAATTGCCAAGTGAGAAAATGTTTTTAAATTTAAACAATGCATGGTTAGCTTAGTGACGTGATTCTTAATCCAATATGGAGGGCAGCCCAAGATGGCGGACTAGATATTATTAAGCACTCCCATGATATGTGTATCAAATGAAAGGGTTTAATGAGAAGAATACGAAAAAAAGATTGTTTTTAAAAATATGTTTTTTGTAATTAACTGATCACAGTGATCAGTTTTTGTAACACAAGTGATCTTGTTAGGATTATAGTTTTTTTAAATATATTAAATAAAGTATCAATGACAAGGGCAAAAACGTTTAGAAAAAACAACTAACCTTAAATCTATAATGTTTGCTACGTTAGTGAAAAATTAACTGAAGTAGATGCGAAAGACTGCGAAGGTAAATTGGAATGTAAAAGTTCCTAATAATCTGAAAGTAAACGATTATATAAAAGTCAGTTTTTGCACTTCCATAGATAGGGTAAAATTGAATGATATTTCAATCCAATCTCGTTGTTTGAACATACTGAATATTTATACATATTCTCAATAATGTAAACAAAATTTTGAATTTGTAAACCAAATATCATTCGGTTCAGAAGTTTTGGCATTATGATTCTAAACATACCAGATATGACGATCGAAGGAAGAACACATGTTTTAGACTAAACGTAAAATCACAAAGTCGATTTTTTGTGTCATAACAAAAATGTTTCTCTGCAAGTGAACTGCGTAATTAAAAAAATATAATTTTTTCATTACTAAAGCTAAATTTTTTTAACAAATGCAGTATAAGAAGTAGCCGCAATAAAATCCCCGGAAGTACGTGATGCTGCATTCCTATTATTATTTATATTCGTTGTAAATATTGCCAAGGTAAAAAAAAACACTTCAAAGTCGTGTAGCATATGCAATTTTTTCCGAGGAAGCAGACAATGAAAAAACATAAATATTAATCAATATAATTATAAAAAATATTAATAAATACTTGAGATTTTTAGAAAAAGAAACCTTAAAGAGGTTACACTATAACAAAAAGATACATAAAACGCATTGACATCTAGTGGTTTTATTCGTACTAAAAAGCATTTCTACAAAGATTGCAGCTAAAACGGCCCTTTGGATAACTACCTAAAGGACGAAACAATTTTTTTACCTCCTGGGAGGTAAAACATTTTTTCAATACAGCTTAAGAGTAATGAACAGATTTTTTAAGTCGACATAATGAAAAAATGGATTTTAGCTATGTTTTTTAGGCTCTAAAATTACTATTTCACAGCCTACCACGGAAAAAAATTATTTTTATGTTTAGGGTAATTTCGGAGATCAGGTGCGTTACAGACAAGCGCAGGAATGTCATAGTATAAGGATCCTCGTTTATGCCTAAGAGCCCTATCACAATCACGAACTACCTATTCGAACAATAGCTATATTAATTTTAACTATAAAATAAAGGTTTATGTTTTTGCCAATTTAAAAAAAAGAGTAGTTTTCGCAATAGAAATCATTTTAAAAATTAAATTTAAACTTATTAATGCTATTTCAAGCATTGTATTAAACACAAATTATAAAAGATATTATCTATTTTTGCAATATTATTTAAGAAATCTTTTACTATTTTATTTTCTTTTTTCTTACCATGCTTCAGTGCCCAAAAAAGTAGAGCAACAATTCTGATTTGAATATAAAGTCATTCTTATCTTTTTTTGTTGCTCTTTTCTAATCAATTACGTTGTTTGAACTTCGTTTGAATAAACAAAGAACAAAAGTAGAAGCGAAAAGAAAAGTAAGGCGTTACTAAAACCATTAAAAGTTCAGGTAAACAAAAGCCTAAAGAAAGAGACAAGAATACACAGTAAACTTACAAAAGGGCTACTTAGTTAAAAGTTCTGTTAAAGTAAGCTCAAACAATACTCTTAAGTATATTTGGAATACAAAGTAAGGAAGACAATGAGAAAAACTAAATAATAATGATTTATATACTTTCCTAGAAACCAAAAAAAAAAAAAAAAAAAAAAAAACCTATTATTGACTAACTAAGTCGAATAAATGCAGGAATATACGAATAATAAAAAAAGGAAAAGATATTAAGGATAATGATATCACAAACGTTATTGCTTGCACTTAAACTTTATTTATGAAAGTAATGTAATGAAAATATAACAGAAAAGAGAGGGTACCATTATTTTAGGATTGAATACAATTCGACAATATCGTATTACGTTATCTTGAACCACAACTTGTGCTATTATATGCGATGAAAAATCGGTATTTTAATGATCCTTAACTGAGCAACAGTACAGTAAATAACATGTTTTGATTTTGTCCACAAAACTATTTTAACAAAAGATGAAAAAACATGAATTGACTTTCCCCTAAATTAAAGTATTTGATTCATTCGTTTTAATTTCTATCAACTGCTCATCCATCCAACATGTATATTCGTCGTTGGAATATGAGAATCGCTAAAACTCAAAATATCTTTAGTAACAAAAGCACTCAATAAAGTACTAGAAGCCAATAGCGTCTACGTGTATTGAACATATCCGTTTACGAATGATTTCTTTGATGTTTCGACAAAATACTAGGTGTATCAGTGGTCTTAGGGTCCCAACATTTGATATGGAGATGAGTCCAAACTTGGACGATTATTTAAATATCAATACGATGGGTCCGAGATACCTCTGGATGCAAATGTGTCCTTTAAAGTGTTCAAGGTAATAAATTATAAGTTATAAAAGCTCTATACTTTACTGGTTCAGATGAAGATACTCGTTTATCAAGATACTAGAGATATAGCTAAAAGATAAAAACGATTTACTTATGAATTGTAAATTATACAGTCGACGTAAATCCTTTATCTAATATATCAGAGTAAATAAAATAGTTGCTCCACATAAAGTCACATTGAATTACTAAAATACCATTAAAATAATAAAAAAATAAATAAAAAAGAATAAAAATAAACACATAAAATAAATAAAATAAAATAAAATAAAATAAAATAATAAAATAAATAATAAAAAATAAATAATATAATTAAAATACATAGAATTAAAAATCTACCTCAAATGATCCACTAACTATCGCACAGGAGGCAATTCTGGACTTTTGTGATTTACAAAATGGCTTGAGTCTAATGAACCATAATCATAAAAGTTAATTTAAAAAAAAATATATTTATCTGAAATATCTTTATACAAAATAAAAAACACGAAATATATTTAAAACAAATCAGATTATTTTGGCCAATCTGGTAAAAACTACCAGGATACAGCTGAACGTAATTTAAAGTTTTACTTCATAATTTATCAGGCAAGAATGTAAAACAAGTACATCTTTAAATGATTATTAAATTTAATTCTTTTGTAGAACAGGCAAACCATTTATTTATAACTTATATACATAGTAAATATACCTATAGTAGATTAGTATAAGTGATAAATTGAATTAGTGTGCATTACTACTTATGTAAAAGATTTATTTTTTATTAGATATATTCCTATTGTAGAGGAATTTAATTGTTTATTTATGTTTCATAAATAAATAAAACAAATAAATCAGGAAATAATTTTAAATTTTGAAAAAGGAAACTAAAAAAAAAAATTAAAAATTAAGGAACTTGGATAGAGGAGTTCGGGAAAACTGTCGTGAAAATGAAACGGATTTATTAATGCTTTTCCTTACGGAGGCTTGCAGCGTGTTGGACAATGAGCAAGTTTCGGACTGGATGATTAATGTTGAAGCTGGACCACTCTGTCAGCTCCAGGAGTGAAAGATGGTCCTTCACTGAGCCCATGCAATTATTTCCAAAACTACAACTAGGAAGCCTATCCCTTAGCATCGCCTGTCGGAACAGGATTTCAGCAACACGTATTAGTTATGAACTGAGATGGACAGGGGTGAGAACCTGTCAGTTGTTTAATGCAGCACACTTTATGTGTGAAAATAATGAAAGTTTTATAACAATTTTTATTAAGATATATTTTTCAAAAATTATCGGAATTTACGATAAGAAATTAAAGCAAGAGACCGGAGAAATTAATGAGAGGGAGAATAAACAACAAACTTGATACTCAAGTATATAAAACGGCAACTAACTTCGTACTTTAGCAAATTAATAGGGCTATTAACTTGGCAGTCAAGTAAACTAGGACAACTAACTTAATCCTTAAAGGATAGTCCCCTACTTAAGAGATTGCTTCTGGTTATCCTAGTAAATCTAAATTTACTGCTTCGGACCAATCAATTTAATATAAAGATCATTGATTCTCTATGCTAAATAGTTCTGGGCAATGAAAACATGCAAATTTTTCGGCAAGTCTCAAATCTGGTGAACCCAAATTATTTGCGCACATCAACTGCGAACTGTATTTGATTAGGGTGAAAATAACATATATAAGATAAATTTCTCTCAAAATTTATACATACTTACACAAATATTTATGTCTATATATACTTTGCTAAACATTTTTGAAATTGTTATAAACATTTACATGCATTTGTCTTATGTTTACTAAAACTTTGAGAAGAAAAAGGACACATAAAACACAACTCATTCAAATTCAGAATAAGCCACAAAAAATCCAACGGCTGAAAAAATACAAACATAAAAGCTGCTTGCTAGCCCAAAAATAAAAGGGGTCGTAAATAAGCAAAATATGGGATAACCAAAGAGGCAAGAAAAAGGGGTGAAGAAAAGAATCAAAAGAATTTTTTTCAGAACACTACCCAAATGTTTTTAGGATAAAAATGAAAAAAATATTGAAGGTGACACCTCAAACCTTTGCCCAGCTATAAAAACAAAGAAGTTGTACATCAAAAAGATTTTGCTTTAATTTTTAATACCGAATGCACATACAAAACTGGCTTAGAATTGGCTTAAGAAGGAGATGCAAAGGTGTATACACTGTAAGTTTGAACAAAAAGTATGTATAAACAAATGTTAAAAGGAAACTGATATAAAATACTCTGGTATTTAAAGTTTAACTTTAAGCTTTCACTGAAATAAAAAAAATAAAGGAAAGTACTTGCATCCAATATATACTTAATATATACTTTTTAGAATTTCGTAAGTTATTAAACATATACGTTATTACATTATGATTTTCTTTTTTTTATTTTCCCATACCGCCCTATATGAAAGTAAAAAAATATAAAGAAATTTAGATGGAAAGCCCAGTGGAGAAAGGTGTACAAATATTATTGAGTTAGTGTCTTAACGCTACATACACGCATAATACAATAACCACATCATAAAACTCAAAGAAAAATGTTGACCTCACAACAACTTAACAAAGAACCAGATAATTAAGGCTGTATAAATTTTAGCTATGCGAACAAAGTATTAAAAAAGTAAAAAATGTATAAAATTTGGGTCAGAATTAATTTAAGTTGATAAACAATGTCAGATTACAAGAAAGAGAGACCAAAGAAATGGAATCCAAATACTCCACTGAATTCAAAAGTAAAATTGTCATCAAAAAGAAGGTTGAAGGAAAAAAGGGGAAATTAATTTCATTTCACCAGAATTAATATGCCTTCGAAAATCCAAGAAACAATTCCATTTGTTGGGCATCAGGTTTGTCCCTTTAAAAAGATGAAACCAACAACAATGAGATGAAAAACCTACTGATAGACAAAAAGGAGTCTAAAAAGAATTAAACAGAAAAAAAATAAGGAAAAAGAAAAGAAATCATTTGTACAATGAAGCAATAAAATATAAATTGGAATTTTGAGAATAATATGAACAATATTTTATAGGGAACAGGAGAATAACATTTATTATTAGTTTGTTATTTTAATAGATGTACAAATAAAAAATGTCGTATCAAATGAAAAAAGTTGTGATAATGTGAAACATGAGGTGATCCGAAGTGACGAAGGGACAAGATTCATGAAAGAACGAGAGTTTAAGAAAGAGGTAAAAGAATGTGAAAGAAATAAACTGCCATGGAAAAAGGTGCAAGAAATTCATCGTCCTAAAAAATCCTATATTAGTGAAGTCGATAGATAAAAAAAACCGATGTGGAACCTCAATAAATGAACTTGACTAAAGTGAAAGAAAATGGATTGAAAGTTTTACCATCAAAGAAGGAATAGAAAAAGAAACTACCATCGGAAAAAGTTAAGTAATAACTAATATGAAATTTAACTGTAGAGAACGGAAAGAATGGTTAGGAAACGTGTTTATTTATAATGCAAACTGGCTTTAACCCAGAAATCACACTGATGGCAGCTGGATGTGTATTTTAAAAACAGTTACGAGAAACAACTTGGTTTATGTTATCCTGTACAAAGTAATAAATCAAAATAATAGAAATTGTTTTGCTGAAAATTATAAAACACTATTGTACATACTTTAAAAAATGTTTCCTCCCAAAATAAAATTGTATAATGTATAAAGGAAATCCTTAAATTTAGTTGTAAAACAATGGGCAAAAATAAATAAATAATTTTCTTCTCTAAAGCTGTCTAAATAAAACGACTTTAAATAAGCTTTCGTCTTTTTAGTTATGTTTTAAAACTAAACGATAGAGATAGAGCGGTTACTTGTACAACAACGATTCCGCAATGCGTTTTAAGTAGAGCCGAGAGTAGAATTGAACTAAACAAATAAGCTTGGTTTCACCAAAGCAACACTCATACATCAAGGAAGCTCCTTTTTCTCAAGGGAGTAGGATTTAATTTGTACTATGGTGGAAATTCACAGCCTTGCGGTATAAAATAAAGGGTTGGAAAAAGGGGCGACGGACGTAGATAATATAAATTAGCAAGGGACTAAAGTCCGGCATGTCCTCGAGGGAACCGTAGAAGCTCACATTTTGTTTTTCATATTCATCCACAAGTTGGCCTAGCAAAGAAACATAAAATTCTACTTTTTTAATAAAATTAATATAAGACTTGTAAATCAGTATAATCTGTTTAAAATGATTTTGATTTAGTATTAACAATTTATTCTCTAATAACAATCATGATTTTTCAAAAAAAAAAAAAAAATTTAGCTACACTACAAAAGAATGTGTTTTATCATTATTTAAGCTGAGCCAGCCAGTAGAATTTTGAATCTATTTTAGCTCTAGCAGCCCAATACAAAAAATAAATAAAAATTTTAGTTTTGAAGAATACTTCGATTTTAAGTCTGCGTAATAACAATACCTGGGAAAAATAATTGCTTCCGAGCCTACCGAAAGAACTAGAAGAACGTTTGCAATTTATAAGTCTCCAAATTCCAAAATTCTTCGACAAAAATCCTTTATAGACATCATGGAACATTTTTGGTCGGGAGTGTGTATATAGACCGTCGTTAACACCTTATCTATTAACAGCTTTATCTATAAAGGTGCTCATCCGATTGTGAAGCAATTTGGATGACTTGTGGACGTTGCCCCCAAATGGTCCCATATTATATTTGAACCTTAAAAATAAACACGCACATATAAAAATAAATGTGATCCCACTGAGAATCGAAACAAGACCGAACAAACACACTTTCAGTTTCCAATATCATAACATTATTTCATACTCATGTGTCCGTTCGTCTAACAATAATAATAAGACGCATGGACAGACTATACGAGATTGGCAGACTACGAGTATTCTAATTATGGACGAGAAATATTTTGACTAATAACTATGTTTAAAAATGTTTAACTAAGGGATCATATGATAACCTATTATTTTAAAAGTTAAAAGCATTCAATATCTTAAAAGAAATATAAGTAAGTCAATAATAATATTTTTTTTAGAGTAATTTAGGAGTAAAACAAAAATTTAACTTTAAAAGAATATTTTTGCGAAAAACGTGCTTTTTAAATTAGAATAAAATATTTCTAAAGTTTTTTTTTTAAAAAAACTAATCTTTAAAAAGGATTCAGAGAACAAATATCATGCAAATCCAAATACGCTGGAGAATTTAAAAGCAAAATACAAAAGAAAAAAGTTTTTCTTTGATCCCTTAATAAATACATTAGTATCTTTTGATGTAGAGTTAATTCGATTTTTTAAAGTTACTCAAATAAAAAAGAGATCAAATATATAGAGGATATAAAAAAGAAAGACGATAAAGAGGTAGAATAAAGGTGAAAATAAAATATTGCTCGAAAAGATTATGATATAACAACTGTCGACAGCTTCTGTACAAAAAGTCTACCTGATGTATTGTAAATCCCTTCAGGCTATATATATATTGCGTTTGTTAAAAAAGACAAAGAGTTAACGATTCTGATTGTTATGTAGGGTTTTATTAGATTAAGTTATAATTGATATTCCCTTAGTCCAGGTATTTTATTTAAAAAAAATCGGTCCCAGACAACTCAGACAAACTTTTTCATATATGAGTTCATAATTACTTAACCCAGTGTTTTCCATTTATTAGTTTTCAAGTTTTCGTAAGTATTTTTAATTATTATTGAACATTATATCAAAATGTATTATAAAAATAACTTCTCCTCTGCGGGGAATCGAACCCGGTCTCTCTCCGTCCGCGTTTAAAGCTATTTTCGCAGGAACTACATTTTTCCCTGGAAAACGGCCAAAAAAAGTAAAAATCAAAGCTTTATTGATATTTCCTTAGGAAAATTATTGTTTTTACCAAACAAAAATCCGAAACTGAGATATCAACGGAGATCTATCCGTTTTAGGTGTTTTCAAGACTATTTAAGTAGTTTTCAGCTGGATATCTGTGTGTGTCTGTCTGTGTCACCCATAACTCTCACAGTTTTAAGCTAGAAAGTTGAAAGTTGGAACAAAAATCAGTACTTACATGCAGTTGTGCTGTCAGGAATCAAAAATTTGTGACGTCAATCACCCATTTTACCAAATTTAAAAAAATTAGTTAATAAAGAATTTCGATTGCGCTAAAATTTGCACCAATTATACCTGTTATGAGTCAATATTACAACACAATATCAGCTGCCATTTTTAAATCCCATATAATGAGAAAGTATGTGATAGCGTGAAGAACCCTTGTTTTGTGATTTGTTTGCAGACACTTTATTCTTACAATCGAGAAAATATTAGTGAAATATTATTAAATGATTTTACTCCGTTTTTTTTTTTATTAAAAAATAGTTATTTTAGCGCCTAGAGAGTAAAGTAAGCCATTATTCCCTGAGCGAAAACGTTGGTTCTTGAGGCGAAGCCGAAGGAACCATGGTCCCTAAATCCAGCGCAGCCGAGGGAATAACGCTAATTAGCTCCCGAGCCGCAGCCGAAAGAAATAATTATCGCGAGGGGAATAATGGCACTTTACTCACGAATTGCATACAATATTTTATCTCCAGTAGGGAGAAAATACACATTTTCGTCCATTGCAAAGTTTTTATTTATTATTTTATTCTATAGTTAAGAAATAAATGGATATTTAGGTGTAATAAATTAAGCAGACTTCTCTACTTCATATAATTGGTACATGTATCCCCGGTAAAAAAACGATTATTCTCTTTAATATCTATTAAATATATAATCAGTGGTCACTCTCGGTGATAAATTAGATGGTTATTTTATTGTATAGTTTCAGATTTTTGTTAACTTTTGAATTGTTAATAATTTTGAATTGTTATTCCTATTATATAGTGTAATCATTTTTATTAAAATATTTTTAATTTTGTAAGTGTACAAGATTTTATTAGAAATATCTTTAAAACAGTTTAAATCATTTTTATATTAACGACGACGCCCTCTTATGGAGGTAGATGACATGTCCAAACAAACCTTTTTACTAACCGTAAGTTTTTTAAAACATTGTAATTTTATTGTAAATAATTCTTCCTAATTTAAATTAGATATTATTATTTATTTATTATAGATTTATTGAATTTAGATGTTTAATTATTATCAGTATTGGTTGTTTTAATTAATTTATAATGATATTGTTTAGATAATAAAACTGACTGAGGATGACTCTTAATGAGTCGAAACGTTTCACAATGAAGTAGAGAAGTCTGCGTAATTTATTACACCTAAATATCCATTTATTTCTTAACTATAGAATTTAATAAAAGGGTGTACTCTTTAATTAGTAATAATTTAAATCACTATTATTATTTTAATAAATAACAATAATTATTAGCACTTCCAATAGCAGATATAAGAGATTCAATATTAGAAACAAATAAGAATTGGAATTAAACTCAAATAGAAGCTTATAAACAAAGATAAACAAGGTCGAAAAAGCAGTGTCGCCAACCTGACTTCAACAACTTCATTACATTACCCATTCATTTTCTACTATTTATAAAATAATTAAGTTGGCAATCCTTACTTTTTCGCCCTACTTTACTTTTTCGCCCTACTTTTACTTTTTCTCCCTACTTTTTGTGTTTAGGGTGAAAAGACTTACTTTTACACCATTAAAAACTCTGTTAGTTACAAGCACTTATTTGTCAGGAGATTGTATCCTTTTCTTTCTATTTACTTTTAAACTTTTACCTTAATGAAGACATCCTAGTTTGAATTTTTCTTTTTGTTTGTTTAGTTAATATTTTAACCCAACGTCTTTCTGTTTCAGAGCAACGCTAGTTAAAAATTGTAATAAATATTAGATTCAGAAAAAGCAAACTGGAATTTAAATTATAAAATGTAGATATCTTCTTTATAAAATATACATTCAAATAGCAAAAGAAGAAAAGAGAGAAAGAATTAAGGTCATATAAAAATATAAAGTAATTATAAAATTAAACTAATTAACTAAGTAAATAGACAAGGGTTAAAGAATGTCGAAGAAAGGGAATTAAAACGAGCTCTAATTACAGTACAGACCAGGAGTAATAAATTTCCTTTCAAAGGTACTAAGTGCATTCATTCAAAATTGTATAAAAACTTACCCGTATCACTCTATTAGTTTATAATTCTATTTTATAGAGAATACTTTAAAGAACACAGAAAACTACCCAAAGGAAGAACAAACAATGCAACTTATTAAAACTTACAACAGAATTCAATTTACAAACAGTTGTTTCTACCAGGAGTTTGTAGAACTACATAGAAACTCATTTAGATTTAACATTGTAAAAGAGCAGTATTGACCATTTTGTATACAATTAATCACAATAACTAACTTTATAAAAGGCTAATTGTAATACATATTAGTTTTAAGTTAAATCAAATGGTTGTGATCTTTGTTGAAAACTACCATTTAAACGCTATTTATATATATTTTGTAAGAAGTCTGACATACCTACTCAGTTGAATATATAAGATTATGTGAACCAATTGATCATGATTAGGCATGATTATGCCCCGGAGGGGGGCGAAATATAGCCTTTTTTATGCAGTGATCTTCGTATTTTTACACCATAATATATATATATATATATATATATATATATATATATATATATATATATATATATATATATATATATATATTTAAGTGGTACTTTAGTTTATGCTTCTAGTAAATTTGGTTATATAGTAACATGTTATGTTGTTAAAGCATTCAAATTCTATAAGGCTTGCACAATATACTACATAAAATCGATTTTGAATGGGCCTTAAGGGTATTGGGTATTACAATGCCCATAAGAGTCATAAAATATGACGTAAATCACCCTGGTGTAGAGATGGTTATGAATTTAAGTCCCTTCTCTTATTCGGAGAAGTGAAACGCATTTCGATAATGGCTTGTTATAAAATAAAATAAATATACCGGAACATTTAAATCCCTAAGTGGGAGTCAATTGTGGCTTTAATTGAATCTGTTTAGATAGCCTCTCTTAATGGTATTACCTTAATACCAATAAAACAAATGAATAAAAAAGCCAGATTCAAGAAGTATACAAGAGGTAAATTGACGTGTGTAGTCAACATTACCGCACCTAGTGGCAGAAAATGTATTACATATATTTTATACATTGTAAATAATTAACCATTTACTGCCAAACAATAGTAGAAATGGAATCAAAAATATCCTTAACACGTTAAAGTTTAAGACCAATTTAATATGTCTTTAATAACATATTTCCACTTCATTATAATTAATCCACATAGAATTTCAAGAGAATGAAATTTGAAGGTCTATATTAAATTATTTGCAATTGTACTTGTTTGGCAATAAACATACATTTCGCACTTTTATTTCACAATTAATAAGTAGCACAAAAAAGCAGGAGGATCCAGGTTCGAATCTTGGCAAAAAAGTTGAAAAATTGAGCAAAATATCGTAGAAATAATTAATTAATATCGTGAATAATTAATATTGTTAATCAATAGGGTATCTATATAGTACTAAAAGCAATCATGAAAAAGAAAAACTTAATTATGGTTTCACGTCTCTTCGTCTAGTAAAGGCACTTTTTGATAAAAGAAAGAGGAAGAAAAAAAAGAAAAAGGTAATCCATTAACTATTTTACTTATTTTCTTCATCTTCTTTTTATTGTTTAAAGAGTATTTCCAATAAAACATATCAGATTCTTTTGATTGAACAGTTCCAAAAAAAGTAAAAATACTCAGGGAAAAAACATTTCTTTCAAGGTTATTACAAGCCTAAAAACAAAGCTTTAATCCCAATGTAGGCGGAACCACTCTTCTACAGTCATTTTGATACTTCCAAAAGAAACGATCAAAGGGTTACGATGCCAATAAGAGAAAAGGGATTAATATTGATTTTGGCTTTCAAAATTAAAATCAGTGTAGGTACTTCAAATAAAATAATATCGCAACTCTTTTATTTCGTGTAAAGCTACGTTGATAAAATTAGTCTGCACTAAAAACATGAGATACCTTTTCAAATATGTGTATTCAAAATCCAATGTTTTTTTAATAAAAATTTAAAATTATGGATGTTGTTTCAAACCCGAAAAAGTGGAGTCAAACTGAATAAATTCCAGTGCGGAAATTACACTGACGGTTTATAATGATTAGTTGCTGAGATATTTGTAGTATATACGCGATGCAACAAAGTCTGACAGTAATCTGGTTACTTTCAAATATCGAGTAAATTTCAGTATGAGAAACCTCTACTAAAAATTCATGGTCCAAACCATTTTATTTTATAAGTATTGGAGATTTAGAAGATGTGAAGTAATCCCGAAAGCACATAAGTAAATCAGCATATTTCATCATTTTTAATTATATTTATGGAAATCCTAATATTTGTTGCATTAAATTGATTTTATTATTGGTACAGAATAACTAATTCGAAAAGCACTTCCTTTATCATGATCAATTAATTCGTTTCATTTTTGTTTCCGCGACTGTCTGTCGGTCTGTCATTATATCTTAATAACTACACGTCCGACTTAAATTGAATTTGTAGGGTCATAGTTAGCTCATTGTTGGTCCCACTCATTTTTGTCTCTTCCACATGCACACAAACATAGATTTATTTACACCTATAGCTTTATATATGTACTTTTATAGTTTATTGAAAGTAACCCGCAGATAGCCCCAGATTAATTTGAACCATCTGCGCTCTTTAACTTTTGCTAAATTGATACTTTAATTCACGTATAAAATCAAAACAGATTAAAAAACGGTGGAAACAAATAAATGAGACAATAATGGCTTTTAATAGCATACAATCAATAAAGTACGTGATAGGATGCGAGGAAGCTATGTGCCACACTACTAATTGGCAGGTGTTTTTTTTTTTTTTTTTTGACAGTATGAATGATCAATATCACTCTCTTTACTGAGTGAGTTGTGAGTTCCACAAAAGAATCGGTAGAATCAACATGACTCAAGATTCCAACAATGATGCGACATCAAAATTAAAAACTTCAAAAGAGCCCATTAACGAGTGAATAATGCCTCGGAACAGGTTTCAAATGAACGCAGTCTTGCATAGTTCTACTTCATAGTTCTTTATGTCCTTTTGAGTATTTACAATGCGTAACATCGCAATACAAACGTCATGTTCATACACAGTAGATAGTAGATAATGCATTGAGTCAAACAAAGATCCCTACTCTTCCCACTACACACGAATTTAGACTGGGTAATTTAATAAAGGTAGTAGTTTCAACGGAAAGTTTAGAAACTTTTATGATTGAATTATCAACAAAGGTAACCTTCCTCACTTAATCTCTATTTTCATAAAAAACTTTAATCAATTAATGCTTCAATAAAATCTACGTTTCCTATTGCTCTGGTTCAATAATTATCGTTATCAGTATTTTAAATTTATTAATGTAAATATTATTATCCATAAAAGTGGAATAACTAGATCTGTATGTATAAATTTGAAACTATTATTTTTAGGTGTTTTTCTTGTTATTAAATATTCTCATAATAAATAGAGACATGGTTAAAAAAAACATATTCGTAGTGTATTACCCTTTAATTCTATACTATGCTTATTCTTATTAAGGTCTGTAGGGTATTAATAACTGGATTCATTCCATTTGTTGGCTATATTTCATCTCCTTTGAGGCATCTTCAGGCCTTTAACAATTCCTCCTAAAACATAACTTTACTTATTTTTCTTAGACATTTTCACTCGCGGCAATCCACCAAATGGTTTTAGTTAAATTATAATGAATTAAGGAAACGGATTTAAATAAATAATGATAATGTGGAAGTATAGAAGTGCAGGTGGATTGCCGTTAGAGAAAATTTCTAAGAAAAATAAATAAAGTTATGTTTTAGGAGGAATTGTTAAAGGCCTGAAGATGCCTAAAAGGAGGTGAAATATAGCTAAAAAATAGATTGTATCAAGTTATTAATATACTACAGACATTAATAAAGATAAGCATAGTTAAAAAAGTGTTGGTACTTCTTTATTATTAGTATTAAGTTAATAAAATATTACTAACTCATACTAGCTAAAGTACCCTGCGTTACCCGGAGGGGTGGGGATAAAAATCTCATGTAGACAGTGACCTAAAACAAATTTGTATAAAAAACAAACAACAGACATTTTAGTTTATATACATATGCGTATGTGTGTATGTATATATTCCAAAGAAGTGAGTTTATCAAATAAAGTAGTGATATCTACATTGCGACCAAGTCTGCTCTTTCTTTAGCCCATAACCTCACTTCACTCCTACTTTCATAAGCAGCACTGCTCTTTCATTTTTATTGCTTAACATTGTTTCTGAATGAGGCGTAAAACAGACTTGGCCGTAGATATCACTACTTTGATCACAGCTTTAATATTTACTTAGTAGATATCGCTAAGATAGGCACTTCTATAGGCTGACTTTCTTGGGAGGGGTTCTGGATTTTTCCTTTTCTTCTGAGCTCTCTCCTACCCATTTTCCAATTAACTCTTAGGTGAATACATATGATAGGTTAAAGTTGTAATTTTAATTTTCGCGGTAGTAACTAGAACCTATCTGTTGGTTATAATTGTTCATAATTCTTTGTTCAGATGTGCTGCTATCTACTTGTGTAATTGAATGATTAATCTGTTGATAATTGCTGCTCCGCTTTCACGATGCTGTTTTTTTTTTTTTAACATCAACTAAGGAATAGGATAATTTTTCAATTATATTTTAGTCATTCTACATTTAATGTTGCCATTATTAGATTTAATGGACTCAATTTACTCCTTAGATTATTATAAAATATTGATTCTTGTAAACAATATTTTCAAAAGTAAATTGTTTTGAAAATTTGTAATGCCTAGAATAAATAGATTTAATTATATCACCTGACTGAATATTAATTAGTATACCTCCATAGTAATTTAATCATAAAAATTTAAATGACATTTTTAAGCTTGAATACAACGCAAAAGGTTACATTGCATGTCGTTTTTAGGGTTCCGAGGTCATCCTAGAGACCCTTGCTTTTGGTAGTTCGTCCGTCCGTCGCATCTTGGAGTATATCTCCCGACCTACTAAAGCTATAGACTTGAAATTTGGTATACAAGTTAATTTTTTTTTTGCCCAAAAACAGAAAAACTATTACGGACTTAATCACTCACAATTTCTACGATCTGCGATCGATCGCGAATAGATCGCAATATTTTATATTTTTTGTCATTTTCAAGTTGGGTATCATTTCAAAGCTATTGAAATGTAGATCACAAATATATATCACGTTTCCAAACTTGCGGCCATTTTACCCCTAAAAGAACCAAATAAGTGCATACCGAAGATACTAAAGGATAATATATGCACACCTTGCTTCTTAAAAGTGAAACTTTTTATACATATTTTCGTTAAAAGAAAAAAAAATAACAATAATGTATATATGAATTCTTATAACCTACTTGCTTGCAAGTATATGACGGGATTTTTTAAAAATGTTCTACAAATTTTTTTAATGTATAACAAATTAATTTGTTTTATGATGGCCTTAAATTGGGAAAATTTCAACAAATTATTTGAAATAATACAAAAATATGAACTGTTTTAAAATTACTCACATTCATCGTGATCCTTGGCGGTAACTGTGAGTACGGTATGCTGAATATCCTCATTTTCATCCACCTCGGCCTCGTAAAGGGCCTTGTCGAAGTACGGCGGGTTGTCATTCTTGTCCGCTATGCCAATCCGGATGAACTTGGTCACTGAAACAAAAACAAAACCAATGTTAAATATTGTCCACAGGATCCTTAAAGAACATATTTAATAGTTGGAGAAATATAACCATTTAAATTACCTTACTTTGTACATCATTACATTGTAGTTTTAACAATATCTCAAAACGTTAGAAGAAAGAGAAGGAATAAAATATTCCTGAGGAGAAATGATAAGAAAACAAAACTGCCGAATAAAAAATATTGATATCTAAACATTTTTTTATATAAGTTCGAAAGATATAGTTCATGTAACAAATAGATTTATCTTATTATCTAATAAGAGGTTGTCACACAAACGACGCCTGGGCGAATACAAGATCTCTGAGATTTCCAAAACCACTCCTTCTAGGCATGACAATGAAGACTTGTTATCAAACAGGCAAGGATACCTCTTTATCATTTACCATCATAAATCATATTCTATCGGGAGCAATTTCAGCATGAAAACAAGTAGGAGAGGTAGGGAAGCGAGATTGAAGCTATACTATTAAGATATTCATGTACATACATACAATTTTGTATTTTATTTTAGCACTTCAACATGAACAATAAACGAACATTGTTGATTTTAACCATCATAATTGTAGTTACACAACAATTACTATTTTTACAAAAAAACACACCCGGTAGGAACGCAGTTCCTTACGCTTTTCATTAAATACTTTTACTCAAGTTATCGTCATCGGTCAATTTCGTGACGGTCGATTTTGTGACGGTCGTATTTTTCAGATTCACTCCCGGGCTCCAGACAAGACACAGTAACGTGTCATAAGGAACTTCGTTCCAAAAATCAGCAATTAGCTGAGGATTAAGTAAACAAAATATAATGCCTTTAAACAACAAAAATAAATATTAGAATTTTTAGCATACGTATATTTAAATATTAATATATTATTATAAAATATGATATTCCTCTCGCTAAATTTTATAAAGTTATATAATTAACTCTAGAAACGGAGAAGCTATTAAAAAAAAATCCTTTAAAGCAAAATTTGAAAATTAATATGTTTGCTCAAACATTTAATTTAATATATACATATATATGCATATATATATATATATATATATATATATATATATATATATATATATATATATATATATATATATATATATAACACGTAATTTATGGCCTTACTACACTAATTCATTTATTACTAAACAGCCTTGTTTAATTATATATAATTAGTATACATGTTAAAATACGTTAATAATTTTGATCTTAACTTTGGATTAAATAATTTATTTGTTTTATTTAGCACCGCCAAAAAAAAACTCATTAAAAGGGTCATTAATTTAAACTCGTCGGAGTGGCTTTGAGTTATAGATCATCAGCTAACAGGGCTGAATTAAAAAGAGAAAAGTGGGTTTTTACAAATTAAAAAAAAACCTTAATTTATATCCAAGCACTTACTCTGACAAAACAAACGAGTATTATGAAGACTGTTGTACACAAACCACTCTCTCTCTCTCTCTCTCTCTCTCTCTCTCTCTCTCTCTCTCTCTCTCTCTCTCTCTCTCTCTCTCTCTCTCTCTCTCTCTCTCTCTCTCTCTCTCTCTCTCTCTCTCTCTCTCTCTCTCTCTCTAACGGGGGAAAAACATGTTAACTATAATATTTTAATTCGCGTTAATTACAGTGAATTCATTTAATTTAACAAATAATTGGCCTTAACACTAATAATAAGTGGTCTTAGCGCTAAAAAGAAATTAAAGTATATAATTTAAGAGTTAAGAAGTAAACAATAGATATCTTTGTATAAGTAAATGAGCATGGTGAAATGTATCAAATTGAATAAGGAATAGAAAAAAACACTTCAGATGTCACTATTCTATTGTTTATTCGAGATTTTTGACCAATAAAAAAAAAAATAACAAAGACACTCGTTTCCAAAGTATCGCATATGTTAAAAAGATTTCCGAAAATGCTGAGGAAACGTTTCCAAGAGTATGTGCTGAGATGATTATTAAAAATAGTTATTAATATTCTAAATTTAATTGAAACTAATATTTCCGCAAAAAAAAACAAAAACAAATTATCTCGCTGGAAAAGCGAGGCAAATATTCAAATAACAATAGCTTTAATTGATGATATAATGAAATAGATAACCATCTCATAATTGTAATTTTCTTCAGTCAAGAAAATTTTACTGGTTTTTATTTTTTTTTTCTTCTTTGAAATTTTATGTTTAATTTTCCAAAGCTCATCTAATTACTCTACTCATTGCAAATAATAGTGGTATTTACACTTATAACTAGAGTGTTATCACAAAAAGACAAAATATGATTGAAAGAAAGAAACAATTTAAAGTAAAGGTTTGATAATAATCATTTCATCCACTTCTAAACAGCCATTTTTTTACCTTATTATTTTTCTCTGTGTATGAAAAGAATATAAAAGGGTCCATAATCTTCGAGGACGAGAAAACAAACAAACCAATCAATCATATGTGAATGTCACTGCGAATATCGACTTAAAATCAATATTCTTATGACAGTACAACTAAAATTGGAGCACACCATACAAAATACAATAGCACGCATACTCTGTCTACTACTCCAATCTATAAGCTTTAATATGATGTTTAAATCTAATCGCACACTTGATGAAAAAAACAATTTGTTAACAATAAACAATTTCTTCCAACTGTCATTGCTACAAGTATTGAACGAAAATTATTAATATTATGTTCGTTCAGTTGTTGTACATTCAACATA
Organism: Gerris lacustris; assembly: GCA_951217055.1. Lineage (NCBI taxonomy): Eukaryota > Metazoa > Arthropoda > Insecta > Hemiptera > Gerridae > Gerris > Gerris lacustris. Next base: position 54,967,117 of record OX578278.1, read on the forward strand.
TTATATACAACAATATTGATACTTTGTGTTGCAATTTCGATCAAACAACAATCAGGGTAGATTGTCTGAGGTGAAGCAATAAATTATTTATTATTTATAAGACGTTAACTTTAATTTTATTGAGAGCTTATGGTAAAATAATTATTAATAGTGGACATTAAGGATCATCACGAATAGTTCATTTATTTGTTAAAGGTTTAAAAAGTTTTTTCTTTTTTTTTTAAATGCATCATCCAAATTATAATTTAAATATATTCTGTAAGTTCTTTTTTCAATTGTTACTCAGTTACTAATTTAGTCTGCTCTCTCACCGGCTGGGATTTTCACTAGTTTAGAAAACAAAGTTTTAAAGCGGCAAAACTAGAGAGTAAATTTCAACCCTAAAACAGTGATTAACACTGGTGATTGCTTTTCGAAAACCCCTTTACTCAGCGAGTTATCCTAGTCAACTCACCCCCCCCCCCCCCTCCTTATTTTCAAGTATGTTCCTAACGACAAAACTAATACCTCAATTCCTTCTGTTACCAGGGGAAGTTTTAAATTAATCAGTAACTGTAATATAACCTTAATATAATTACAATTAGAAATTAAACCCAAGTTAACCTCCTTAAGAAGTTTTCGAAAGTGTTACTACAATAATAATAACTTATATTTATGATTTAAACTGTTGTAATTTCCATTTTTTTCTCAAGAAAGTTTCTATTAACGTCCGTTTGTAATTTAGCTCGAGTTAGGAAGTTTAATATCTTAATATCGTTAAACCGGAATCTAGTTTAACAACACCTGGAAGTGCAATAACAAAGTTGATAACCACATAATAAAAAAAATGTCCACTAAAATTCTACTATTAACTATTTGGCGTTTAGTGAGTTTGTATATTGGTAGAGTTTGACGTAAAAAAACAAAGGAAAAATTAAAAAATCCGCATAAATCATGTTCTTTGCTTCTTAAGGCTATTAGAAAAACCACCTATTCAAAATATTTAAAACAATATATATATCTTACGCTACTAGCGCTTTCTAGTAGAGATTTTCAAAACATATTGAATTATTTTACTCTCATTAATAGAATTTGCTATTGGATGGGCAATTACTATGCGAGAATATCTAGATTCTATCCCTCCTAGTTATATACCCCACCTCTTTGATAAGATCATTTGCAAATATCCTAAATTTACCCCCTCCTAAATGAAAATATGACAAAACTGTACACATAACAACAATTACTGTACTCTTAAAGATCATTTCAACGATATGCATCATGAAGATAAAGGGTATTCATTACTTGTACCCCGTACCCTTTTGAACCAAAAGTTATAGTTCGAAAATTCATGTAAACAGTTACCTTCCCCTTGCTTTGAAGGTCAAGTGTGCAAATTTTCATCGAGATCGGAATAAAACTGTACATTTGTATAAAAGAACATGCATAAGTACACACATATGTTGACTTTTATATACATATATAGATATAGATATAAATTTTAATTTTACCTCTCCCCCTTCTAAATGAAAATAAGACAAAACTGTACTTAAGAACAATTACTTTTCTCTTAAACAGCTTTTCAACGATTTGTATCATGAAGGGTATTCATTACTTTGTCATTTGTACCCCGTACACATAACAACAATTACTGTACTCTTAAAGAGCATTTCAACGATATGCATCACGAAGATGAAGGGTATTCATCACTTGTACCCCGTACCCCTGTGTACCAAAATTTTAATTTCGTAATCTCATTTAGGCAGTGACCTTCACCTTGTTTTGAAGAAAAAGTGTGTAAATATTCTTCAAATTAGGATAAAAGACATTCCCTCATACGGATACACTTCTTTTTATATAACATATAGCTATATTTTTTAATTATACCCCTCTCCTAAGTGAAAATATGATAAAACTGTACATAACCACAATTACTGTCCTCTTAAAGAGCTTTTCAACGATATGCATTATGAAGGATGTTCATTACTTTAACATTTGTACCCCGTACCCCTGTGTACCAAAATTAAAATGTTGAATATTGATGTAGACAGTGATTTTCCTCTTGCTTTGAAGGTCAAGTGTGCAAATTTTCATCGAGATCGGACTAAAACTGTAGATTTGTATAAAGAACATACACACATGTTGACTTTTATATATGTATGGCCGCCATCATGAATCAATATGCCGATTGGTAAACTATTTATCAAAAGTTACTAATTTCATAAAAGGAAGCCAACTTCTGAATTTCAAGGTTCTAGCACAATTGGTTCCCGAGATATCGTCTTGTCGAATTTTGTATATAAATGGCCGCCATCAAAATATTTCTTAGCGAGCACCTAGGAGGTAAGAGGAACACACCTACAAAATTTCATGGTCGTAGGTCCAGTGGTTTCAGAGATATCGTGATGTGTCAGTCAGTGAGTCAGTGAGTGAGTGGTATTTGGATTTTATATATATATATAGATATATTAACTAGCCTCAAATAATTCACATGGCCCCGTCTTCACTGAGCAAGGCTAGGCGTTGCTAATCCTCGGGGCTGGAAGCACTAGGTCTAATTTATCCAGTTGAAGTAAGTAATGTTGTTTGTCTATCCCCTCCCCCCCTTTATTCTTTGCCCCTCACAAACTTAAACTTTTCCTTCCAAAATCATTCTACAAGTTTAAATTTAAAAACAGTTTCTGACTTGCCAATTACATTCTTTTAATTTTTCGGAAGATATCGGAAGCATATGGTTTAACAAAAACAATCCAAGCTTACAAAAATGAAATAGCCCTGAGTCTAAGCCTTCACCTTTGGCTTGACAAAGAACTCAATATTCCTATAATAGCTACGAATATTTAAAGGGATAAATTATTATGCTATTGGAATACGTCAACAGCTATGCTAAAATGAAAATATCAAGCATTCGAATGGTACACCACACAAAAAAATAACGAAATAAATTTAAGTATTGTAGACTAAAACATTGAAAATTAATTAAAACTATAAATTAAGAAAAATATATTATAGTGCTAATTATTAAAATTGTCATTGATAAATTCTTATTTATTTTATTTACTGCTTTCCCTTCAACTAAATAATTTATTAATTTACTTTAAAAGTTTTTTACCTTTTATTAATATTATTAAGGTTAATATTTCAACTTAAAGTAGATATAAAAACAGGTCCGAAGTATTAAAAAGTAATAATAGATTTAAACACTTCCGGGTTTAAAAAGATTAAACTAGAGTTAAAAAGATAACTTTTAACTAAAAAAACAGGTTATTAGATTCATCTTTTAAAATATATTTAAAGGTTAAAAAAAATAAATAAAATGAGATTACACTTCCATTTTAAGAATTTAATTAGATTAAATAATTATAATAATTAATAATATCTTAAAGCGTGTCAAAAAAACACTTGAAATCGTCTGAAAGAAGAATAGACGTTTGAAGAGAACCCGGAGCCATCGAAGGAGAAAAAACGTCTTAAAGGAGATCAGCTTTACTGGAGCAAAGGAAAGAAGAATTTTTGCTTGGTTTTATCTCGGTTTTCTAAGGTCTTCTTTGAAGAGAAGGTTGGTGAGAAGATTTTTCAGTAGAAAAGGTTTTTCCTCTTAGGTTATCAGCACCAGGTTTGCCAATCTATAGGTATATAGAAAGAGAGAGAGAAATCCTATTGTAAAGACACTTTAAACATCATCCGACCTAATCGCACCAAGGCACACATTAAGATAAGAAACTAAATTGTAACAGAAGTATGTAACAAATATAAAAATAATCCTGGAAAATATTGATTTTCACCTTAAAGGAATTAAATACATAGAGGAGATTAAGAATAATTTATTGGTTAAAACCAAAATAACTTAGAGGTAGTACTAAAAACAGTATTGATTGGAAAAAGATTTAGTACTGATACACTTAAGTCGATATAAAACGAAAGCTCAGATCTGAAAAGTGAGAAAATGCCCTTAAATAAAAACGTCTCAACTATGTATACAGATATATATATTACTGATTCACCGATGGATTTTATACATACAATCTGGACTTTCCAACTAAACAGCGATTCAAATGCAAAGAGAAGAGATCACAATGATTATTTTAAACATTTTCTATTAGGCCTTATTTATTTGCTTTTCTATTATGCCCTATGCCTTATGAAAAAAAGTAAGTTTTTTTTACTCAACGTTAATTTCTAACCATTAAAACAAGTTCTTTTACCTATAAAAAAAAAACAACTTAGACGACTGAGTGGAGCAAGGTTTCAACTCGACACTTGACTGTTTGGCATTTTGTTTGTCCTTCAGTAAATTTGTTTGTATCGCAGTCATTACCAAACTCGTTGTTTGATTCATAGACATGGATGTCCCTTGAAGACATGAGTAGCACTGATATTTGCCTATAATTGTATTAAAAATTCGTACTCTTCAACGTTTATAAGCTGGTTAGTTAATTTTAGTTTAATTAATTTTAACGTGTAATTTCTCTTCAAGTTATTACTCTCAAATAACCCGTATTGCTCCACATATATCTTTCTCATATAATGAGGTTGTGATACTAAGAGCGAAAATAGGTTAGTGTAATCAGCAGAAAAGGTTAATGAATAATCAGTTCTTCAGGTAACATCTGATGGTAAGAATTAGTTCTGTTGAATCCTGTATTAGCAAGCGTCCCAGCTGTGTCACTTCCCAAAAAGGACAGCCCAGAGTTAATGCCTTCCTCGAATCTGAAGGCCAAACAACCGAGAGGCCTAAGTAACAAAAATCTACAATTAAACACACTAAATCATCAAAGTACAATGCCTCCAACCTAAACAATTTTTTTTAATAAGACCAAAATTAATTTCACTAAACTTACATTAAAAGGGACATACTTTCTTAAAATTAATTTCCTTGGATCTCAAAAAATGAATTAGTGTGCTTAAAAGGGAAAAAGAAATTTGTTGAGTTTAATAAATTAAACGATTAAGTGAACAAAGTTCTAGTAGCCAGATGGTAAGTCATGTTAATCGCCGAAAACTCACTAGCTTTTATTTAGACTGGATTAAATAAAAAAATACTTCTGCATCTTAACATTGTTAATGAATTTATTTATTAATTTTTATAAATTTTACTATTTTCAGAGAGTGATATAAGGGCTTACGAGAACCATGTTTTAAATTATTATATTTATAAAATAAATATATTAACCCCAAGTTACTTACACCCAGATCTGTAACGTGGTTACTCGCGCGAGAGCATTTCTCTCACGTCAATACTTTTAATGATTATTTTCAATTTAGACATTAATAAGCAAATCTAAAATGAATATGAAGTATAAAAAGAAAAATATATAAATGTTTACAAAATGTATGATATTTTTAAAACAAAAATTGTGCATTATATGCATTATACACAAAAAAAACTGCACTTATACATATGCGGATTAAGTAAAAATGATAAGTTTTGAAATCATGGAAGTTAAATAATAAAGTGACAACTATATTATTTTTATTAATAATAAACAACTTTTTACATAATAAAGAAAAAGAAAAATATAATTATTGTTTAATATCTCTGGTTTTTTATTATTTGTAAAATTTAAGCAAATCGTGGTGCTATGGTTGATGTATAATAAATGTGAGGACATTGAAAAATGAATTAAAACTATTAATAAATAATAATAAAATAAAAAAATCTCTAAAAACACGGTTACTCGAGCAGTGAGGGATTCACTCACGGATATGAAGTAGTAGAGATGAAGTGGAGGAGCACCACAAAGATTCGCGAAATCTTTACTAGATAAAAATAAAAACCACCCAACTATTTACTATAATCTAAAGTACAAAACTCAGCTAGATTAAGTTAAAAGGGGTAGTAGACTAATTAGCGTAGCCCCTCCGGCAATTATGGCTGTTCTATAACGTAGAAACTAACGGTCATATTCTCTTTACTGACGAAATCCTTTTAAGGCAAAGAAAGAACATAACAATTAAGCAAACTTTTGTAATAGCTATGCATTTGATTGTATACAAATATTATTATAATAATCCGGATGGATTGGTTTTGCCACTTATAGAGATTACCTTACTTGGAACCCCTAAACACCGATATAAAATCTAAACCTAGATATATCTGATGTTGCTTAAACCAGATGGTCACGTCGAATAGATAAATAAAGTTGCCAACCCCCCCCCCCCCCCCCCCCCCCCTGTCCTGTAATAATTATAATACAATGTTATGTTCCTTGAGACGATGCAAAAGCATAAATAAATAATTATAGCCTGCAGGCGGCTTGGTTCTACCAAACGGCCTAAAATCGGATGCAAATGTAATGCGCTGCTGGGAGACTATAATATAATTATAATTCAAATGAAATTAAATTTAACAAACAAGAAATCGTAAAAGCTCTAAGTGAATTCAAATTTAAAAACATAATTACACAACGACTACTAATACTACTATGGCACAACGTATTTTTGATTTTCACCTTGTAATATTTACACAAGTTATTGGTAGTATTTATACTACGGAACGTTTAAATTTTAATTTAAATCAAATTATAATTACTATTTATAAAGGGAGACAGACAGAGAAAAATAGACTTCAGCGCCGGGACTCGAACCACGGACCTCCCCCTCATATCCAGTGTGCGGGAGCTCTAGTTCTAGTAATATTTTTAAATTGATTCTCAGACCGAGAAATCGTGTCGAATTCGATTACATTTACCATCTACCAAGCGTAAAAAAGTGTCACTTTAAAAAAAAATAAGGACACAAATTCCAATCAATATTGTGTGCTTGAATTAACTTTAAATATCATACAATGTCAACATATGGAAAAAAAAATGTTTCTAGTGCTAAGCCAATAAACGAAAAACAGGGGATAGTCAAATTGCAAGTAGGAACTCCCCTGATAATACTTCGAGGCCTAAAATGCAAAATTTAATCTAAAGGTTAATTAAACGTGAAACGTGACAGATGCCAGATAGGAAAAAGGTAATTTATCAGAGGGAGAGATACGTTTAAAGGGTGGCAGAGGCAAATAGAGGCCTTGCGGTAGATATCAAACCCAGTATGGCCCTTATATGATGAATAGCCACAGTGTCCTATAGAATTAGTTATAACCAACAACCAAAGCTCCGAGTCCTGAACCAACAAGAGGTGAAAATAATAAACCAATTCTTTAGTTTGGCTCTTCAGTAAACGAAACCACTCGTTACAGTCGAGCCTTTTACCCTTAAAGAGACTTTAATTGCCACAATCAGAGAGAGATATCATGATTAAGAAAATAATTAAGACTAATTGAAACAAAAACAAGATCAAAATCTATGTCATGTCAAAAAAATTTGGTTTCTTGTCTGTCTGGCTATCTGCCGATCAACATTTTGGATCTGATTAAATTTTGTTTTATTTCATTTTATCATCTCTACTGTTAATGAAAATTATGTTAGTTCTTGAAAGCACACATAAAATTATATTCCTAGAAATAGACACATCAAATAGTCCTACAAAAGATCTAAATTTACATGTTGTACTTCTACTAGTCCAGGAGAGAGCCTGCAACAAATTGTTTGACTAACATAGAGCTAGAATTTTGTATATACGTTAATCTTTTTGTGCCTTTTAAGAATATGTGGTCGGTTAAGTTAATATATATATTATACACATTGAACAGTGATTCTGGAGAAAAAAATAACAGCAAAAGGCATGCTTAATAAGAGGTCAAAAAATACAAAACGTAGGAAATAAAAACTGGGATAACAAGAGAATTTATAATGAACTTTACTAAAAAAGAGCACTTTAACTTGAGAGTCAAGGTTTATTGTAATTAGGTATACATTTTTAATGTATAACTACTCCTAAATTCTTTAAGAAGAGTGTTACAAAGAAAATATGCAATGAATATTTATATTTTTGTAGTATTTACATAAAACTAGGAAAAAATAAAAATAAAATTCATCTCGGGGAACGGTCAGGTGTCAAGAAAAATACTTTATAATTCCATACAGCCAAGGTTTCGACAACTTTATGACGTTTTCATTATCAGGGCAACTCTCACATACATTTTTTCCCATGCCATTTTACATTATTTTTATGTAAATCCCTATTGGCAGACATCAATATCAATTTAGAAATGATTATAGTATAATATATATTTTAACATTTCAAAGAATGGGTAATAATATTCTTAATGAGAGAAAATGGTTTAATAAAGTATATGGCCACCATCTTCAAACAAAATGGCTGTTTGGAAAACAGTGTTTCTGCGAAGTTGTTTTTGAAGTTTGTTTAATGAAAAACCTAAACAACAAATTTCAATATTCTAGTGCCATTGTTAAGAATATGTCCAAATTTGCATATAAATAGCGACCATCTTGATTCAAGATGGCTGATTGAAAATATTTTTCTAACAAACACCTAAAAGCAAAAAGAACCTACATAAAAATTGCAAGGTTCTAGTAAAACTAATTCCGGAGATATCTTTTACAAATTTTTCATTTAAATGCGGGCGTCATCTTGAATAAAATAGTTGATTGGATAGCACTTTTTAAGACACAACTCCCACCCCACTTTCCCACCCCCAGACCCACTTTTTGTTTACGTCAGAAAAGAAACATGCAATTGGTTCCGGAGATATCGTCATATCGTGTTTTCCATATAAATTACCTCTATTTTGATTCATGAGGGCGGATCAAAAAAAGATTTATTAGCAAGTTTTAGGGGGTATTATGAGTAACCTACCTAAATTAGTCTGCCAATTAGTATGGCTCATAGCTTCCTCGCGTCCTACTTCGTACACTTGATTTTATGCTTATACAAACTATTATTATCAATATTTTTTAATATTCCTCCGCTTCTTAAATCCGTCAAAATTGTTTTGATTTTTGCTTCGAAGATTACTGAATGTAACGTAAGCTATGGATCGTTTTGAAGAGCGAATTTTTTTATGTTTCCGATTAAAAAATTCCAAAACAGACTATCAGGGAATATTTTTGGTTTAGTGTCAGTCTGACGGTCTGTTTGTCACTCAATTCTTGCGAACCAACATATCCTAACCTAAAACTATTCGCCTGATTTTAATAAGAATTGTGTGGAATGTCATAATTAGCCGTGTAGAGTAATTTGTATAATTTGTTGGTTCATATGTTGGTCTGGACAGAGACAAAACCAAAAATGTTCCTTGATGTCTAAAACGGATTTCGGTCTTGGAATTTTTGAAATCGGAGCATAAAAAAAATCGCTCTTCAGAACAATGATCACGTAGCTTCCGCTGCCTTAGGTAAGCTCGGAAGCAAAATTGAAATTAAATTTATCTTTCAATGTATTTTGTTATTAACAAAAGTTTTTCACAGAAGTAGTCGCTTAATGTAAAATCGTTTTTTATCTAAATCTTTTTGATTTAGGTTTTTTAAATTTTTATTTTAGTTTAAATAATATTACAGGGTGTCCAGCAATATTAACATTTAAAATTCAAGCATATTTCAAGGTTTCCAAGGCTCAATTTTATAAAATTCAAGGCTGGGTTTATTAACATTAGTTATTAAAATAATGATTTATTCACAATTTCTTAGAATTATAGAAAAAAAAAAAATATGAGAAAAATAGTACTTTACTAGTAGTAGTAAAGTAGTAGTAGTAGAGTTCAGCAAAATAATATCAATTACTTTTATAATAGAAGAGATTTAATTTTTTAGACTTGTAGAATATTATAGTAGGCTAGAGGGTTTATTTGGAATGAAAGTCCTTCGAGTAAATATTTTTATTTCATCAAAGCTTTCACCATGGGAACCTGAGCTTCTTCAGTGATCACTAACCTCTGATGAAATAAAAATGAATATCACTCGAAGGACTTTTATTCCAAATAAACCCTCCAGCCAACTATAATATTAATAGTATTAATTCACCCTAATTACAGCAGTTGTACCCCAGAGAAGTGAAATACAATATACAGTAGCGCATCGATTATCCGAACTTATGTTATTTAGGGTGGTTCGGATAATAACAAAAATCAAAATGTATTGGTACTTCTAGACAACCTAGGGTCTTTAAAATTCCCGATTTTTAAAAAATTCAAGCATATTTTAAGTTATTCTGTTATTTTTTCAAAATTCAAGCACATTTCAAGGTTTTTTCAAGCATCCTAAAAATTCAAGCATAATTCCAGGAGTTCAAGGAATTCAAGGCTGCTGGACACCCTGTATTATTACAAACGGTTTTTCTAGAATTTTCATTCTAGATCGTCTAAGCGATATAATATGATTAAAAAAAAAAAAAATCCCCACATTTTCTACTTGAATTATTATTGTTAATCTTGTTTTTTTTTTAAAAAACATTTTTTTTTTCTATTAATCATAGAAAGATTACTTCAAAGGAATTCCAGGCCAATTCATTTATTTATTTATTTTTTACCTTTTAACATTTAAATTTAATTTTATACTTTTAATATAAATTTAATCAATTGGAAAACTTTTTTCAATAATTCTTTTACATAAACAAATTAATCAATATTTTATTTTCCCACACATCATATAGTAATCAAATCAAACTATTTGTAATTTATTAATTTATCTACGTTGATACGCAATACAGGGTGTATCAATTTCAGATGGACATAGAAAGAGGGGTATATCTACAGGTCATTTGGAGCAAAAAAGTTCATATAAGCTATAGTCCAATTCTCAACCGTGTAGGAGCTATAAGCGAAAATAGACTGTGTTTAAAACAATCGACCTTCATACCTTAAAACACTAAAATAATTCAAAAAATTTTAATCTTGGAACAATAAATGAACAATCGTTGGAAAGAGCAGGAAATTTTCTATAAAATGATTAGTTGACTTGTTGCCTTTTTAGTGTGTTACCTAGAGCTGTTTGAAAACAAATAAATAGTTGTTTTTTTAAAAAAAAATCTGAAAAACTTTAAGCCGACTTATCGATATGATCTGAATGGGGGAAATGCGTAGAAAGATAGGAAAGTTGGCGCTATTATTAAGCTTTAAGACAATATAAACTACTTCAAAATATTCCAACTCTAAGTGGGCGAACAAACCAACATTGCAGAAAAAAACATGTCGTGCTTGCAAGCTGGTAAAGGGCAAAGACATTATCAGCTGTGGCATCTTTGACAAGAAGATATCAAATGTGCATTGCTCAAGGTGGCGGCCATTTTGAGAAGCTTCTGCCTTGAGATACCATGGTAAGTATATTTTAGAATAATTAAATCGGCACAAAATACAACTAATGATTTAATGTCATCTTAATCAAAAGAGAAATACAAATTTACATACATACAGGAAGTCTATTAATTTTCTTTTTCTGTATTTATTATTAAAATCCACAATCGTAGATAAAGTATACGGTACGCAACACGTGCGAAAACTGTATTTTGCTTTGCTCGTGTGGTTTTAATTCCCCTCGCTGTCGCTCGGGTGCAAACTCCACACTCGCATGCAAAATGCTACTTTCTGCACTAGACGCGTAGTACACTATTTCATACAGTATAAATACACACAAATATTGTCATTACGAGTTATATTTGAAAATACAAAAATGAGTAAAAGCACATTTGAAATAATAAGGAATTTTTAATAATTAATTTAACGGGCGGATATGCAGACTAACAAACAC